>JAXGGA010005103.1:0-81196 GCA_038373865.1 Uloborus plumipes
TATCTTTAAAAACTCAGAACACTTTTTTGGGTAATATTTTTAGGTTGTTACTTGCAATCAGGTGGTTTGTCTCTTTCAAATGGGGCTGCAGTAAACACACAACCTTTTGCAGACCTAGTGCGATCCCCGAAGTAAGCATCCATTCTTTCACGTAGCACCAGAATCGGCGGAATGCCATTTCCACGAGAGAATTTTGACGCCCAGTTTCCGCCAGATGGAGGCACCTGGGCTCCTTGTGATGCGAAAGAGCACTACGATTTAATTTTGCCGAGGAATATTCAAAGCCAAACGAATACCCCAAGGAATCTTTTACATGCCGCATAATCATACGACGTGGGTGCCGAGGATTTTCCGCATCTCGAAAATACGCCGACTGGCCAACTCCAGGAATCAGGTGGTTTGTTAAAAGATGTAATTGATAACCATCCGCATTTGTTCATTTTCTTTTCTCATGTAAGCCTAACCATTTCTACTAATTCTAAAACTTTACCCCTCATCTATTTTTTTTTATCATTGTTTATGCTCTGGTAGTGACCAGAGCCTATGACCAGAGGTAACAGGCAGCTTCCGGCTTGTGTTACGCCTGACACTTCTTCGAAACACAAATAGAAGCCTAGACAAGTGAAGTGAAACGTCTTCCTGAAACATAATGGATCGTCTAAAATTCTAGAAAGTGTATTATTAACACTAACCATGAAAGCTTCAGCTTATAAGGTCTGTTGCGGAAAGAAAGGGGAATTTGAATATTTCAACTTTGGATTATTCCCGTTCAATTAGATGAGTTGAGGCATAAAATTTTGTGCATTAAGTGTAAGAGTACATTCCCTGAAAATAACTGAAGATAAAGCATTTGACTTTATGACTGTTTTTCAGTGACTGAACTCATATTTTCCTTTTTCCCAGGGACTGGCCAGGAGGCAGCAAATGTAAACACCCTATTCATTTTATCATAATGGTGATAGATAACACACCGTAGGCAATCAGTTTAAAAGCTTAATGGGTCTGGTAGTCTTTCAGTGAAGAATATATGTCGAAAGATTTGTTAACTTAAAAGTGACTTGTTTCAAGATTTTATAGTTTTAATGTTTTGAAATTTTAACCGCATATTAAGGCAATTCTATTGGTCTTTTCTCTACTAATAATAAAGCTGAAGGTGGGTCTGTCTTTCCTTCCTTCTTTCTTTCTTTCTTTCTTTCTGTCTGTTACGCCCGTAGCGCCAAAACCGCGCCGATTTTCATGCCACTTGGCACAAAATTAGTTTGTAGCATGTAGTTTTGCACCTCGAAGCGATTTTTCGAAAATTCCATTTCGTTCTTTTTCTATTCGAATTCTTAGCGGAAATTCGATAAAATAGGGAAGAAATATTTCATACACATTTTCAAGTCTTATGTCATTCGAAAGCTTGAAATTTTCTGCGCAAAATGAAGTTTTTTCGAAGTTTCTACAATCATCAGGAGAGCTGTAACAATTGTTTTTAGAATCCCGGAATTCAAGGCTTACCTTCAGTAAAGCAAGCCAAACGATTCTAAAATGGTTCAGCTCGAGAATAAAATTTGTTTGAAAAGAGAGATGAAATGAATGATTTTTATCAACGGAAATCAACTTTTCATGTTGTTACCATGGTTACGTGTTCATACTTATTTTTGTCTCGTTCTTTTTAAAGCGTTGCCAGACGTAGTATTTTTGATACTACGGTAGTATTTTTTCAGCCCAAATAAGGAGCGTAGTATTTTTCTGGCAACCCTGTTTCCAATATACTAATGACTTAATTAAAAGATTTGGCGGATTTTTTTTTTTTTTTTTTTTTCATTTTCATAGATTTCGCATTTCAGCAATATTGATTTTGGCAACGTTTGGAAACAGTACTAGGCGCGTTTCATTTTGGAAAATGTATTGTTTTGTTTTTAAAGCTAGGAATTTTTTCTAGGGATTTCTGTTGGTTTCTGCGAGCAACGAAATTGTTCTTATTTTCTCTTTTGGATGTCACAATGGGATGCTTTACCCCTTCTATGGAGTAAATCAGTGTTAATTTCAATGCAGATGCATTGGCGCGACCACTTGGCGATATGTCGCCAAACCTTTGGTCGCCAAGTATTTGCCGCCAATTTGGGGACAAATTTGGCGATTTAAAAAAAAAAAAAAATTGGGGGGATCAATTTGGCGCTATTAGCGATATTTTGCGAAAAATCCACTGAATGATGTTAAAATCGGCGATATTTAGGAGATTAATCATTGTAAAACATTTTTTTGCATTTGTTCGTGGCAAACTAGGGATATAAATGTGTGAATTGTTATCTTGATCACTCCAAGCACCATTTTAGCACTTAAGTCATCTACTCAGAAATTTACACGTAAAAGGAAGTAGTATGGGGTCCATACCAGATTTTTATATCATATACTTTGAAGGAATTATAGTTGAATTATAACTAAAATAGAGCATTTTTTCTGCTATATCAATTATTTTACAAATGAACTTTTAATTTTATACCACGGGCAAAGGCGCGCGGGTACTGCTAGTTGATACTAAAATGTAACTCATGGGTGTTTTTGAAGTTTTTAAGCAATTACTTTAAAAAAGTGCAATTTCTCGTTGCCGATAATTTAAAACATTCTACTGTGCAGCATTACTCTTCTGCGGAACAAGATATCCATCTATTCTTTTCTTCTAGAGTATAAAAGTAATGTACAGGGTGGTTATAAATTAACAGGAGGTGTTTGGAGTCCTATAGCTCGCGAACTACTGGGTGAAATATTGCCGAATTTCGTGAGCGTGCATATTAGACCATGGGTATTTGATTTCATGAATAAAAAAAATTAGTTTGAAAAATCTCCACCAGGGGAAAAATTAGCGCTGTAAAAGTGTATTATTCTGATTATCGAAGAATTAATTGCTACTGACAAAATATGCATCCCTTTTATTTGCAAAAATGACTTTTTTTGTCACAAATGGGTCATTCCACGTCAGTTCACCCGGTCATGTAACCCATGTCCTCGGATTTTGATAAAACTTTGTGTATTTAATATTTTTATGGTGGTAAGTAACCATATGAATTCTTTTGCCCATATGTGATCTGGTTTTTGTTTTACAGGTCGTCAAACTTTTCAAAATATCGCATTTTCTGTCAACCGCTAAGCCTAATCTGCATGTATACGTATCTCTTCAGTAAATTGTGACGGGTGCAGAAATCTTTCAATATTTCCAAAAAGTCTCAGATATGTTGCTGAAAATTTTGTTTGAATAAAATTTGAATAAACTACGACAAGCATTTTTTTTCTTGTGCAAAACATGAGGTTACTTAAGTGGCATTTCACGAAAAGGCGGAGGACCTATTCAATAATGGAAGCATTCGAAATGAGCCTGAAGGTGTGTTCTATCATTGCCAAGAATAAAATTAGTGGTTTTTTTCGTTTTCTTGTTGCTGTTGCACAATATACACATTTCAGTATCAAAATTTTTGAAAAAAAGTTCTAGTCATTCTCCTAACCTAAATTTCACTGAAATGCAAACATACCTTTATTTTTATGTGTATTTACAGCCCTATTATGCTACTTAAAAATCATCTTAATCCCTTATTAAGCAGAAAGAAAAGTTAGAAATAATTTATGACTCCCAAATTCAGTTGTTAAGTTCAGCAAAATAATAGAAGCATTCGAAATAAACCTAAAGGTGTTTTCTATCATTGCAAAGAATAAAATTAGTGGCTTTTTTTCGTTTTCTTGTTGCTATTTCACAATATACACATTTCAGTACCAACATTTTTGAAAAAAGTTCTAGTCATTTTCCTAACTTAATTTTCAATATTTTTTGCGTAAAAGAATCATTGTGCATGCTTTTGTAGCATAAAAACGTATTATATTTAGTTTTAATGAATTATAATTGTATTGAATGTGCGAAGAAGAGATAGGATAGCACAATCTTTAAAGTAAAAACAATAATTAAAAATGTGAGTTTCTGAATATTATCGGATTGTTTGTCTTTGAAGTGTTTGTGTGATCCTGTTTTCAGCAAATTTAAGGAATATACTGTTTGATATTTTAACGCTCAACCTTCCTTGCATTTGCGCATGTATCAGGTCTCTTCTTATTTTAGCAAAATATGGGTCATAGTGATAAGAGGGATAAAGAATGCGAGTGGGTTTTCTGTTTTGGTTTGTTTGTTTTTCATTGGATTCGCTTATCAGGAAGGTTGGTTTGCGCTGATAAATAATAATAGGAGATAATTAAAAAGCTAGAGCTCCGGACAGTCGTAATTCAATAAAAATAAACTAGAAATTTCAGCGTCTAGTTAAGAGCAAATACAGCTTTCGACACTTGCTATTGGAGTTTAAAAGAAAAAAATTGAAAATTTTCAAGTAAGTGACTATGCTGGACTTGAAGCAAGACTATCTTTTACCTAAGAAAGGACTATTATCTTTACTATAACCAAGAAATGGTAAGATGTTAGATATAATAACTACGTCAAACGGTCTGTAACATAAGATTTTGGAAGATGTTACTATTCTCTTCAAAAGGAGATTGAATATGTACAAAATAAGTATTCCGAATATTTCATGATAACGTGACTTCAACAAGTACTGTCCGACGTCAGAAATGTAAGGAAGGTCGAGCGTTAAAATATCAAACAGTATATTCCTTAAATTTGCTAAAAACAGGATCACATGAACACTTCAAAGACAAACAATCCGATAATATTCGGAAACTCATATTTTTCATTGTTATTTTTTCTTCAAAAATTGTACTATCCTATCTCTTCTTCGCACATTCAATACAATTATAAATCATTAAAAATAAATATAATACGTTTTTATGCTACAAAAGCATGAGCTATGCTTCTTTTACACAAAAAATATTGAAAATTAAGTTAGGAAATGACTAGAACTTTTTCAAAAATGTTGGTCCTGAAATGTATATATTGTACAATAGCAAAAAAAAAAAAAAAAAAAAAAAAAAACGAAAAAAGCTACTAATTCTGTTCGTTGCAATGATAGAACACACCTTTAGGTTTATTTCGAATGCTCCTAATATTGAATATGACCTCCGCCTCTTCATAAAAAGCTACTAAAGTGAATTCATGTTTTGCACATATTTTTTCTGCATCTGATATTTTGCTGAACTTGACAACTGAATTTGGGAGTCACAAATTATTTCTCACTTTCCTTTCTGCTTAATAAGGGATTAAGATGATTTTTAAGTAGCATAATAGGGCTGTAAATATGCTTAAAAATAAAGGTATGTTTGCTTTTCACTGAATTTTAGGTTAGGAAAATGACTAGAACTTTTTTTCAAAAATTTTGATACTGAAATGTGTATATTGTGCAACAGCAACAAGAAAACGAAAAAAAACCACTAATTTTATTCTTGGCAATGATAGAACACACCTTCAGGGCTCATTTCGAATGCTTCCATTATTGAACAGGACCTCCGCCTTTTCGTGAAATGCCACTTAAGTAACCTCATGTTTTGCACAAGAAAAAAAAATGCTTGTCGTAGTTTATTCAAATTTTATTCAAACAAAATTATATTATATAAATTTCAAGTATTTTTTTATTAAATCCTCGTACTTTCAGCAACATATCTGAGACTTTTTGGAAATATTGAAAGATTTCTGCACCCGTCACAATTTACTGAAGAGATACGTATACATGCAGATTAGGCTTAGCGGTTGACAGAAAATGCGATATTTTGAAAAGTTTGACGGCCTGTAAAACAAAAACCAGATCACATGTGGCCAAAAGAATTCATATGGTTACTTACCACCATAAAAATATTAAATACACCTAGTTTTATCAAAATCCGAGGACATGGGTTACAAAATCCCGTTTTCCTGGGTGATTTGACATGGATTGACTCAAATGTGGTTTGATATGATCGCCATTGTAAAGTTGTAAGAACTGCATACGATGCACAACATTTTCTACGGCAGCTCGTAACATATCAGAATGGATTTCTTGATAAGAATGCTCCCAGTCCGTCATTTTACAGATGATCGCTAAACGCAAAGCGTTTATGCAAATTATTGCATTCTATTTGGTTAAATGGACCGCTATTTTGTTCGTGGTGATTTTTTTTTAATAGAAAATTCTACGGCGATCATATTAAACCTCATTTGCAAAGCACAATCATTTTTGCTTGGCGAAATTGATTTATAAAGCATCTTTTCAAGTTTAATTCGCGATATTCAGTGTAATACACTTTTACAGCGCCAATTTTCCCCCTGGTGGTGATTTTTCAAACTAATTTTTTTTTATTCCAGAAATCAAAATCCCACGGTCTAGTATGCACGCTCACGAAATTTGGCAATGCTTCGCCCAGTAGTTCGCGAGCTAGAGGGCTCCAAACACCTAAATTATAACCACCCTGTATGTTTCAAATGACGAAGAATTAGATTGATCAAATATTCTTCACTGTTAAAATAAAATTTTTACATTAAAAAATTGAATTTTGAAACTTTTTTTTTCAAACGTTTCAGGCTACAATCTGAAAAGTTTAAACACTAGACTTCCAAAAAAAAAGTTAAATACAAAAAATCGATTTTTTTTTAAATCCTTAAAGGTATAATCCTTAAAGGTTAAATCCTTAAAGGTATCCCTTACGAAGTTCTTCACCAACAATGCTCAATCTGTGACTCGTATGTCGCATGGCACTAGCTGAGTTCTCCAAATGTAGTCTGAAATAGTTTTAAAAGAAGCTGTGTGTGTGTGTAAATATAAACACTAAAATGGTTTATTATAATAACTGGAAGAGTGAAATTCTTAGCTAAATGCTTTTATTATCATACATTTGACAAATAAAACTAGTTGAAACCAGTTAGTTCACATTTTTAGACCTGCTTGGAAAATATTTTTTTTTTAACTATTTTTTTTTTAAGATTTCAGAAAACATACATTTCAGTTCTCGTACAGTTAAATTTAATAATAAGAAACTTCTATAGGCATAATGCAAAAAAATAATAATAACAATAATAAAAATAATAATAATAATAAATTTCTATTAATAAATTAAAAAATAATTTAACGTTTACTCATAATTTCCTTTGAAATTGCATTGCTTTTGACTGAAAAAGGTTTCAAGGGAAGTTACTAAAGTGTACATTTAACAAAATTAATGTTCTAAATTAATAAATTTTATCTTTCAATTTTGTTTTTTTATTAATTAAGTTTGCCACATTAAATTTCTAAATAAATGAATCGAATAAACGATTGTTTCAAAGACGAACGGACAAAACGTATAACAAGAAGTTAGTGAGACGATTTTTTCTTACTTAATTGAAATATTATTTGAAACTGTACGTTGCTTCAATTACAATATTATAAAATAAAACGATTGCGTAAAAAATAATCCATTGGAAAAAATAAATTGAACACGCAAGTGACGATAACTTTCATCGTAGCATTAAGTAATGTTGGTAATTATGAAGTTTTTAAAATGTACGGCATTGTCCTTGGCAAATCAAAATCATCCGTTCTGCAGAACTATATTCTTTTGGTTGATAAGACAACTTATTTTTTTGAAGAACACTGATTCAAAGCATAGTATTTTCCTTTCTTATTCTTAAATTATTACTTTGTATTTTATGACTACGCTGCAAGAAAAAAAAAACATTTTTTACATCAAAAGTATATGGCACCGTGGCTTCTAAAAAAAAAAGCAAAAACAGTAATACCTATAGACTGACTCTGACCGTGAGAATGTCCACTTTATTCTAGGGTTATACGTAAGGGTAGTTTTCGCTGATTTAGTTGGGTTGCAATCGTAGTAGTTTTGCTAAAGAATGTAAACTCAAATCAGTAACTGTAACCAGTCCCTTTAACTCTGAACTCCTCAAAAAGAGGTAAACATTAGTAAGGTCATAATTTAATTTATCAGAGCAACACAGCAGTGTTAAGCTTCCTATACGTTAAGTAACTATCACTTTTATTGCTATATGATCAAAATGAAAGAATTTACAATTCTAAGAAGGAAACATAAGAGGATGAGAGATGAATTCACCGTCTCAAGTGTACCAAGCCATCTCTCAGACCACTTGGCCATTGAGGCCTCTGTAATATTCTGACGCCATTAGTATTAACTCACGTTCGCGTTAACGTCGCTGTTTTGCTCCGCAGAACTATGTTAACGCATTTCTCACTGGTTCTACATGGCCCAAGTAATAAAAAAAATACGATTTCACAGCATTAGGTACTTTAAGATGAGTTTACAGTTGAGATGTTGCAAAAATATTTCTATATATATGTATTTTGAAATTGCTGTAAAAGTAACATCATTTTGTTGCTGTGAATAGTAGGGTGAGTCGAAAAAATCGATTTTTTTATTTCGAAATCCACAACTTGGGAAAAATAAGAAAAAAATTCTAAGTTGACGTCTTCGGTTCGCGCATGAGGCTCAAAATTGGAAAAAATATGTTAAAAATGGAAATTTTCAAAAAGAAAAAAGAAAAAAAAAACTGCAACTTTTTATAATGCAAATACCATAAGCTGTAAATATTTTGTGTATTTTTAATCTAAAAAAATATTTTATAGCTTTTACATACGATCTTTAGTTTGCACATCAGCCTTAAATTGGGCTAAAATCGCCTACAATGTCAAATTTCGAAAATATCGATTTTTTTATTTCGAAATCGCATTACCTCTCAACAGTTGTGGTTTGGTATCCAAAATTTGGGAAAAATAAATAAAAAATCTAAGTTGACTACTTCGGTTCGCGCATGAGGCTCAAAGTTGGAAAATATATGCTAAAAATGGAAATTTTCAAAAAATAATTTGAAAAAAAAAGTATTTTTTTTTTCTATCAAAACTGCTTTAAATTGTTAGTAGATAACATAAGTTGAAGCCAAAAAATTTTATATAACTTTTAGAAGATACATTCTGTTTGTGCATAAGGCTCAAGATATGAAAAAAAATGTCAAAAACTGAACCAGAACGCACTATGTCGGCGCTGTGCCGGTATATTTTTGTTCAACAGCCGACTTTTCTAGACATTACACATACCGTAAAATGGGGTTAATCGGAACACTTTTCAGCTTTGATTGTAAAAAAAGCAGTTAAAAGATTTTTTTTTAATTTTATTTTTTGGATAAAAACTTCGGTCTTGCTTTACTTTTGATATTCCAAGCAAAGACAAAAGATTTTGAACAATTACTATTAAAATATATAGCAAATTATGGGTGTTCCGAATCACCCCGCTGATAGGGGTCAATCGGAACACTTGTTAAAATTTTTATTTTTTTCAATTTAATCTGTAATAGGTCTCACAAACATGAGTAATATTGATGGGGGAGAATAAGAACAGATAATTACTGTCAAATAAATGTATAATTTCAGTACCAGTAAACGTTTATAATTTGTGAAAATTCAAAATAATTTTGAACTTATGAAAAATGAAAAGTAATTTTAAGAAATACTTTTGAATTGAAATACAAAGATTTAACATGAATGGAAGTCACTCATGTCGTCCACAAATATGTACTTGTCCTTAAAACTAGCAATTGTGACTTGGCTTAAGTTTTTTCATAACATCTCCTGGGATGAACTCTACCTTTTCTTTAGTTTTTTGAAATTTCTGGGTTTCGGGTATTGTCCTGAAAGATTTTTTCGCTTATTCATCACTGTCTGTGTGCTGGACGTTTACTACATAAAGTCTATGTGACTTTCCCCCTTTTATTTTAAGTAAAAAGAAGTCTCCTGGAGAAAAAATCTTTTGAAATCTGCAACTTTTGTCATTCTAAGATCTAGTTGCTCACGAGAAGGGATAAACAGTAATAAATCCTTGTCCTTGTCTTGATTAGAAGAATTAGGGTTAGAATCTTGAGTTTTCAAACAGTTTCCTTCAAATAAGTTTGAATTGGAACAACAGAACTAAGTGTTCCGATTCACCCCGCAAATTTTTTTCCTATGGCATTTTTCAGAATTCTTCACTTTTATGACACAATTTATAAAAAATGTAAATTCTAATGTGGTATTCTGTTGTTCAGATACATGTATAATTGAAACATACCACTCATAGTTTTTAAATATAAGAAGGTTTGTTCTTGCATATGAAGTTTTGCAGTCTATGAAAATGTGATGTTTTCTAGCATTCAACGTGCAGCCCTCTTTAGAAGCCAGTAGCGTTGCCAGATTGACAAAAGTAATTTTTTCCTACTTCCTATGATCTTACCTTTCTAAAAAAAAATTCATGGCGAAAAATACTCAATAGTATATTTATGAAGAATTTCTTTGTACGGTCGGGAAGTTTTGTTCCGATTGACCCCGCTGTTCCTATACACCCCATTTTACGGTACTCTAGGAGACAGTTCAAAGTCCCTGCAGTCTGCACTCCCTTTGGTTGTCACTTAGTCAGCTAGACCCGCCAAACAAACAGCATCTTTAATTAGCAACTGAAAGTGAATCAAAAAGTGCAGCGTGTTTAGCTTTGGGTGAGTTTTTTTTTGTAACTTTATAGCATATTTTTATGCTCAAGTTTTGTTATACTGTTCTCCGAATAATAAACAATGGAACCCCGGAAAACTTCTAAACGTTTAATTATTTGTCCGTTTTTTTGGTGTACCGAAAGGGTTAAGTCAAAGTGTTTTAACCACATGTGCAGATGTGTTGTTAGCTTGCTTTGAAGAAAAATCGCAATCTGTAAAAGGCGAACCTTTTTCAAGGATTTCAGATTGCATAGTTCATAGAAGAAATTTACTGCAAAGCTTCTATACCAACGGTTAGTCATGTACGTATGGTAAAATTGATAAAGGATTAACATAATACTACACTTTGAGAAAGTCATTTAGTCGTGATAAAGATATAATAAACTTTAAGAAAAAACTCAATCATTTTGTTAATTAAGCGAAGTCTAAACTTTTTGACGTTGCTTCTTTCAAGTGTGCAATGAATTTTTCGTGTTCTTGTGCTAAGCCAATCTCTTGTAGATGTACACTATACATCTGTACATTGGTATAGAACGCACATTGGTATTACCACTGTACATTGGTATAGAAGCTTTGCAGTAAATTTCTTCTATTTAAGCAGATATGCTATCTGAAATCCTTGAAAAAGGTTCGCCTTTTACAGATTGCGATTTTTCTTCAAAACAAGTTAACAACACATCTGCACATGTGGGTAAAACACTTTGACTTAACCCTTTCGGTGCACCAAAAATTGGACAAACAATTAAACGTTTAGAAGTTTTCCGGGGTTCCATTATTTATTAGTCGGAGAACGGAGAACAGTATAACAAAACTTGAGCATAAAAATATGCTATAAAGTTACAAAAAAAAAAAAACTCACCCAAAGCTAAACACGCTGTACTTTTTGATCCATTTTCAGTTGCTAATTAAAGATACTGTTTGTTTGGCGGGTCTAGTTGACTAAGTGACAACCAAAGGGAGTGCAGACTGCAGGGACTTCGAACTGTCTCCTAGAATATGTGTAATGTCTAGACAAGTCGGCTGTAGAATAAAAATATACCGGCACAGTGCCGATGTAGTGCGTTCTGGTTCAGTTTTTGACTTTTTTTTTTTTTTTTTTCATATTTTGAGCCTTATGCACAAACAGAATGTATCTTCTAAAAGTTATATGTATATTTTTCGGTTCAAATTATGTTATCTACTAACAATTTAAATCAGATTCGATAGAAAACAATTACTTTTTTTTTTTCAAATTTTTTTTTGAAAATTTCCATTTTTAGCATATATTTTCCAACTTTGAGCCTCATGCGCGAACCGAAGGAGTCAACTTAGATTTTTTTTATTATTTTTCCCAAATTTTGGATACCAAACCACAATTTTTGAGAGGTAATGCGATTTCGAAGTAAAAAAAAATAGATATTTTCGAAATTTGACATTGTAGGCGATTTTAGCCCAATTTAAGGCTGATGTGCACACTAATGATCGTATGTAAAAGCTATAAAATATTTTTTTAGATTAAAAATGCACAAAATATTTACAGCTTATGGCAGTTGCATTATAAAAAGTTACAATTTTTTTTTTCTTTTTTCCTTTTGAAAATTTCCATTTTTAACATATTTTTTTCAACTTTGAGCCTCATGCGCGAACCGAAGACGTCAACTTATAATTTTTTTCTTATTTTTCCCAAGTTGTGGACACTAAACCACAACTTTTGAGAGGTAATGCGATTTCGAAATAAAAAAATCGATTTTTTCGACTCACCCTAGTGAATAGCTGTTGGTTTAAATACGATAACTTGCACTCTCGAAGACTTAACAAACCGGTTCCACGAAGAAGCATTCCCAAAACCTTTCACTGTACAGATCACTAACTTCATTACATGTCGAAACTCTCATTTTGAATGAATGACTACTTTTTTTTTTTCCAAAAGAAGGCTTTCTGCCGAAAAGAAAAGAAATCCGCGCTCCCAAAACGGAATAAAGGAGACCAATTGGCTCAAGTGGGCGGCTGTCGTCATCAATATAAACGTCTTCTTTCGCAGATGACCAGTTAGGTCGCTGGGCCTTGCAGATGATCCGTCCACGGGAACTATTCTTTGCTGATGAAGCTCATTGTTCACCCCAGCGAACGTCATTATTCAACTCGTTCGCGATTCCTTTGCCCTTTATGGGAAGATGGCAGCTAAAACAACATGATGGAGTGATAATAACAAAATGGTATAGCAACGTCATTGCTACTGGATTTATTTTTCTATTGATTTATTGGTAATTTTTTTTTTCTTTTAAAAGGGTCAGGTGAGGTAAAATGGGTAAAAAAAAAAAGAGCATTTTTTACAATCATGCTTCAGTAGTAAAAAATATATTGATTCAACCAGTGAATAAAATGATCAGTATATGCAAATGAATATTACCAATGGCATTGAAAGCGACATACTGTAGAGCCTCTTACAGCCGTCACCTCTACTTATGTGACCACCCCTCTTAAAATCAGCTTAGGAAAGTGATAAAGATCATTTTAGACTAGCTGCGTGGTCCGGCATTGCACGGGCTACCTCTGTACACAATACCCATTCAACACAATACCCAATATAAAAATACCACGCACTTTTATTATGTGTTTAGATAAGTACCCATGTTGTACTAAACCACGACAAATCAAATTATGTATTTAAATTAGTAACTATATGCAACTATTGAAAAAAAAGTTTGACTCATTTGAAGCCAACGTATATATGTGCTCCACAATGAAAAAAAAAAACGTTAAAAGAATAATTAAATACTACCCAATATAAAAATACTATGCAATTAAATTATGTGTTTAGTACCAATGATACAAAATAGTAAAAACGTTACAAAAATATGACGAATCATATTATTTACGTAGATTAGTAACTATCTAAAGGCAGGAATTCAAGTGAAACACCATTGCAATCGCTTCGAGGCGATCGCCAAATTGCAATCGCTACTGGAAGTCGAATTACATTATAATCGCATATCGTAGCGATTGCAACGTATCCAAATTTGGGAATTTGCGATTGCATTGGTGAGTTGCGATCGTCCGTGTTTCACTTGAATTAAAGCTTAAATCATTAAAAAAAAGAAGGTTTGACTCATTTGAAACCTACTTACCTACCTATTACATAAGAAAAAAAGTCAAAAGAATAAGAAAACAATACCCTATATAAATACACTATGGTTTTAAATTATGTGCTTAATTAAGTACCTGAGGAACACTATAATAATAAAAATAGAAAGAACAACCACAAACGAAGAACAAATACTAACAATGCAGAAATAAGGAAGACAAAAGGTAACAGAAAAATCCTACAAAACAAATTATATACCTGAATATCAAAGAAAAACATGAAAACCATTTCGTGATTTAAGCCATGTGGCAAGAGGCAAGACTCTCGAGGCTAGAGCAATTGTCAACCAGCGCTCTCTACACAGTTGCTAAAAAATGATTTTAACGAACAACATCTCTCGAGAAGAGTGTTAACTAATCCACATTAAAAGGCAAATCATTGGGAATCATTGGAGTGCAAACTATAAGCTCCCCGTTTAAGCAACTGCTTGATTGTCAGCCATTGAATGTTGAGGATGCCTCCACAGTTGCAAAAACTTAGTAATACTCTTTATGAGTGCCATCTCTCGAGAGGAGAGGAAACTAATTATTTTCGTAGAATTTATTATTTTTTACTTTATTACTTTTAGTTATAACAATAACTCCTATAGCCTGAAGCCTTCCTGGATAAAGGACTATTCAACACAATTAGAATTTTTCAAATCGAACTAGTAGTTCCTGAGACTAGCGCGTTCAAGCAAACAAACAAAAAAACAAACAAACTCTACAGCTTTATATTATTAGTATAGATTAAAAATTCTATTCACACTTATTCATTTGTTGGTCAGTGATATGAAATGATAATAATTGTTTCCAAGAAGGGTAACTTGAACCTCATATTTTACTAGTATCCTTTCATCACAAACTATAATAAAACGTCAAAAAAAAAAAAAAGTTTCCCTTTTAAAATGCACCAAACTTCATTTTAAATGAAAAATACACTGAAGTGACAAAAGTCATGGGATAGCAATATGCAAATTTTCAGATGGCAGTAGCATCGCATAGAACAGGTATAAATGCGCAGTGCTTTTACAGAGCTTTCATTTCTGTTCAAGTTATTCATGTGAAGAGGTTTTAACGTGATGGTGACCGCACGACGTGAATTAACAGACTTTGAACGCGGAATGTTAGTTGGAGCTAGACGCATGGGTCATGCCATTTCGGAAATCGTTAGAGAATTCAACATTCCCAGATCCACTGTGTCAAGAGTGTGCCGAGAGTATGAAATTTCAGGCATAACATCCCACCATGGACAGCGCAGTGGTCGACCGCCTGCACTTAAAGATCGAGACCGGCGACGTCTGCAAAGAGTCGTAAATTCGAACAGACAAGCAACACTGCGTCAAATCACCGTAGAAATCAATGTGGGACGTACAATGGACGTGTCTGCTAGAACTGTGCGGAGAAATTTGGATTTCTTGGGCTATTCCAGCAGAAGACCGACTCGAGTGCCTTTACTGACAGAACGACATCGCTTGCAGCGACTCTCGTGGGCACGTGAGCATATCGGTTGGTCCCTAGATGAATGGAAAACCGTGGCCTGGTCCGATGAGTCACGATTTCAGCTGGTAAGAGCCGATGGTAGGGTTCGAGTGTGGCGCAGACCCCACGAAGCCATGGACCCAAACTGTCAGCAAGGCACTGTTCAAGCTGGTGGTGGCTCCGTAATGGTGTGGGCTGTTTTTTCATGGCATGAACTTGGTCCTCTAGTGCGACTGGACCGAACATTGACTGGAAATGCTTATGTGCAGCTATTTGGAGATCACTTGCAGCCATTCATGGACTTCATGTACCCAAACAACGATGGGATTTTTATGGATGACAATGCGCCATGTCACCGGGCCACAACTGTTCGCAATTGGTTTGAAGAAAATTCTGGACAATTCCAACGAATGATTTGGCCACCTAGATCGCCCGACATGAATCCCATTGAGCATTTATGGGACACCATCGAGAGGTCTGTTCGTGCCCAAAATCCTGCCCCATCAACGCTTTCACAATTATGGACGTCTATCGAGACAGCATGGCTCAATATTCCTGCAGAAGACTTCCAACGACTTGTTGAGTCCATGCCACGTCGAGTTGTTGCACTTCGCCGGGCAAAAGGAGGGCCGACACGATATTAAGAGGTATCCCATGACTTTTGTCACTTCAGTGTATGTGTTATATACTTGCTTATATTTGGCATTATAGAAATTAATTTGCAATTTTAATAAATACCCTTTAAAGCGGACACCCCATCTGAACAGACAAAATTTCACGGAGCAAAGGGTTGGCCGCTTAGACATATTTTACTGCATCTCTGAAAAAACAAAATGAATAAATTTTAAAATGCATTGCGAGTGACTTATTTTACCACAGAGCTGGAAGTCAAGTAGGTCACTATAGTAATATAAGTCATGCTTTAAAAGATTTAATTCCTTGATTTATTAAGTTGTAATTTGGAGCATTAATTTATCAGTGAGAAAACAATCAGTATATAAAAATTTCTCGGAAGTAATGTACTTCATTGGATTGTCAGGGCTAGGAGTGACTTTGAGATCCATCAAACTTCAAAAGATCATCTCTCTCCGAAAAAAAACTTTCACTGTATTTTTTCATTTTTTTCAAATACTTTTTTTATGCAATGACTAGAAATAATGTTAAATATTTCGTAATAATCACGAAGTAAATAGGTGAAAATTTAGCTCATCAAAGAATAGGTGAACAACAGTTATGACATACTTGTAAAATCTATCACCAACGCAGTATTTGTAACCGTTCATAAATTAGATAAGCGAAATAGATGTTTGTTTAATTCATGATTCTTTACTTTTGCGTTGACAGATAAGAGACTTGTGCGAAAAACATTACATTGATATAGTATCTGTTGATCGAGGACAACGAAGTAGTGTTATTAAAACATCCGGATGGAGCTATGTGTGGTGCATTTTATGTTTTTTTTTTTTAAATCTGCTTTATTTTTGCAAACTCAAAAAAAAAAAAAAAAAAAGATTTTATTTATGTGTATGTATTAATTACATTAACTGCATAACGGGGGATAAAGTAAAAGAGTAAACTAGTAATAGATTTTACACACCACACATTGGCACTTATCTGACAATATTTTAGCTACGTTATGTGTCATGTAATTGATTCTGACAAAAAAAGAAGAAACACAGATAGATTATCTCTGAAAATTAAAATATATCATAATGCAAGCAATTTTTAAAATGTAATTTGTGTTATATCAAGTTTTTGGTCTTGTTTTTAAAATAATAAGTTCTTTTTATTAACTTTCAAATAGTGATTGGTACATACTAACGTAAACTACTGCATTAACAAATTATTATTAGGAACATTTTGTTTTAAATGATTGGTGCAATGTGTCTAGCGCATGTCAGTTTATAAATTTCATTTATTTTTTATTGAATCACTAACGTAGTCTTTCATTTAGTAATTCATTTTATTCCCTCATTTGTAAACTCATTCAGTTATTTTATTTTAATTCTCAAATATTTTATCTATTCATTCATTCAATTTTTGAATTGTTCATAAAAATATTTATTAATTTAAATAAAAAATATTTTTCTAATCAAATGGAAAATGCTTTAAGTACCACTTTGTCTCATAAATAGGGTAACTTTAGTCTTCCATTGTTATTTGAAAGTAAAAAATTAATGCCACAATTAAAAATAACGAGTTTTTGTTACAAAATACTACTTACGTAAGTTTCAAAATGCATTTCTATTTAGCTCATTTTGAAAAAAAGGAACTGATTTATTTGCGCTTGTTTTGCCTTATTTGGAATTGTAAAAACAAGTTTCTCATTTTTATTTAAAAGCCTTTAATGAATGTTGTGCATAAACTGTTTGTTACTTAATAAACTGTATTTTATGATTGTGTAGTTTAATATCCCTTTAAAAAACACCAATATGTGCAGCTTTTCTGTCAAATATTCTTCTGCTTGATAGATTTTGTTTCCCAAATAACAAACAAATGGCAATATTTTCCCCTTCTAAATAGTATTTCTAAAAACCACCCGTCTGAATCCAAGTATGACGCCAGTTAAGTACTAAATGTAGAATTTTATCACACATGACGTATCCAAAAGTAAATAATGACCTCAGTGCAATGCATCAGCTGTCGCAAGGCCAAGAGATTGTTCCTCTGTCATGAATATTTTTTTTTTACTCAGCTGTTTGTAGTGACCAGACACATCAGCGGGCTGATATAAATAAGATATTGAGGACAAGTCCTCAGGTTTTTACGACACACTTTTTCGACGCTTGGACTCAGCATTTGATTAACGTCTGTGTTTATGAATCAAAGTCGAATCAAAGAATGGTACTTTATGAAGAAAATTGCCTAAGGTTTTATTAACGTTTTGACCTTGGTATCAGTATTGCTCGAGGAAAATGGCTCTTATATTCCGTAAAAAGCTTTGTGATGCCCCATTGTCATTTCAAGTCGGCAAAATGCAAGCTGGTTTGATTTTTTCATGCGTTTTGTTTTTTGCATGTGCTGTAGATGGTCTCAACTATCGGGATTGTGGATCTGCAGTCGGAACTTTATTAGATGTGAACGTAAGTGGATGTGATGGTAAAGAACAATGCCCTTTGAAACGCGGAACAGATGCAGAAATTGTTATAACATATAGAGCAAATAACAGCATTCAACGGATCAAACCTGTGGTTAAAGGTAAACTATCGATTTTACCTGCTGTGCCTTTCAATGGTGTGCAAGCTAACGGCTGCCAAAGCACAGAGCCATCTTGTCCTCTAAATGCTGGCGATGTCAGTGTCTACCGGAATGTAATACCTGTCAAAAGCTGGTATCCACTTGTGTCTGTTGACGTCATTTGGGCGTTACAGGACGAGCAAAAAAGAAATATAGTGTGTATTGTGATACCTTCTAAACTAGAAGAATAATATCGCGATTTCCAACAGAAGTGAGAAAAATGGAGGAATAACGCATTTATTTATTATTATACATGCAAATCAAAGGTTAGTAACTAATGCGTTACTTTGAGAGATAAACAAAGCTCTGCAGTTATTGTGATTTTGATTTAATTAATGTCTGATAACTGTTAACATACTGAAGCAACATATTGTATTTTTTAAATTTGTGGTATGCTTGCTCACTAAATTATTCTTTTCAAATGAACTTGAATTTGTGAATAGTGTTCATATGTGTTGTGTTGGATAAACGATGATACATTATGCTGCATTTCTCAATGAACTAAACGCAGTAACAAACGTGCACTTTTGCTCAAAGATCGTGAGTGATAAGAATGTTTCTTCATTTGACTTAGAAGATATTTGAGGACAAAAAGACCTTATGCGGCAATAATTAATTTCTGTTCAAAAAACAAAATAATCAATTACTCTTCTCAAACCTCAAGGTGTGTTTTTCCTTTTCTTCCGTATGACTGTTTCTATCAAAGTGAACGTTTAAGTGTTACCTTTCCAACTATTAAAACTAGTGTAAAAGTGCTCCGTGACTTAAGATGCATAACTAACTATCTGACTGAAAAACAATAACTGAAGAAAAATACGTTCGCTGGTATAGGGTACTGAGACTGAATTACATCATTACTGAAAAAGATCAAATCCAACAATCTTAAAATTTTACTTCAAACACATTTAAAGCATGGATTTTTATGAAAACATCAAGATTGCAACAAACGAACATTATCATAGTTTTTGCATTTTCACATTTGTGAAAATCAAGGACTGCTAGAAGTCGCCTATTTGTAAAATGCATTCTTTGCTTTGTAAAAAATATGCTGCTTGAAATCAAAGTTCATTTTCTGCACAATGATTAAAAAAATTAAAAAGTTACAAATCATGAACATACTTCAATTTTTTGTCACAATGCTCAGTTATGAACGAGGTAAGTTGAGCCCTTAAACTGATTTTTTATATCACAGCTAAAATTTGTTTTTCTTATATGATTTCATTATATTTAATTTAGTGATAATCTAGCCTACAAAATCTGACTTAAAAATAGCTCTTATAAAACATTTTATTTGAGCCACTCTTGCTTCTTCACTCTTTTAATAAATTCAGTTTCTTTTTTATCTTTAACATTTTCAACTACTTATCTTTCTTCAGTCATCATCATTGAAATATTTTAACAGACCAATATAAACTAAATTTAATACAGATAAATTCTGAAAAAGGTTTTTTTTCCCACTTTGTAAGTAGTTGTGTTTAGTGCTGCTGAAGTAGTGTGTAATTATGAGATTTCAATTGGAACCAATGGTCTGCTGACTTTGCTGTTTTCAAAACAATATGCGACCGTGGTCTCTAAGAACCAGGCGAGGCCCTGGTCAATTTGATTTATGGCTCAACTCCTTCCATAAAACTTTGTAAAATGATACTACTGCGAATTTGACCCCTTTAAGGTATTGTCCCTAATTTCCTACCAGGCTGATATGGCCTCTCTCAGCCCTAAAAGCGTCTATATAAATGCAGAACAATAACGTTTATGTGAATTTTGTATTTTTATTTATTTAGTAATTTGATTTTAATAAAAGTGTTGCTGGTAAATATAACGTCAAATCCAAATGACACTTACTTCAGAGTAAAATATGGAAATGCTTTTAATGTTGCATTCATTTTTTTTTTCCTCTTTGAAACCTTCTTTTCGTATTTCAAATCATCTTACTAAGTGCCTCGATGGAGAGTTGATTCTTTTATTATTTATTCAACTGATTAAATTTTAAAAAATCATGAAAACTCAATAATGGTTTAAATTGTAACATTTATTTAAATTCACGTTCTATCGTGTAATCTCAAATAGAATGCTTCGATAAAAAAGGAAATTGTGAAAATGATATTCTTTTTGGAATTGATTTTGTGTTTATTCTTACAGCAAAGACTGAGTGGATGAATCATGAGACAAAACTTTTATTCTAAATGACTATTTTTCTTCTATTGTGGTAGAAAAAATATTTGAAAACCTTATAAATGGAAGAAATATTTTTTTCTGAGAGCTTAAGAAGTAGATACTAAAAGTATATTGAAAATTCTATAAAGGAATGATACTCATTCAATTACTTTTTCTAAAGCGCATTATTACACTAACACAAAATTGCATTTCATTGTTCCGCTTCTACAGTTAAAAATCTGTCTCAAATACCTTTTTTTGTGATGTAATTTTAAATAATGGTGATGAAAATATTACTAAGTGTAAAGTGACAACATAAAACATTAAAGATGGGACGAAATTAAAGATGGGCAGTACAAAGAAAAAAAAACTATTGACATTTCTGTAAGAACACGGTTGACAGTATAGTTTTATATCATTCGTGCAAAATATTCATAATTCGCAATGTAAATTAAAATATTTTCAATATTTTTTAAGCCTTTTTTTGTTCAGTTGCCACGAGAAATGCTTCTTTTTAAAAATCTTTTGTGTGCAGGCATCTTAAAATTGATAAATTAAGTATCAGTTTTAAGGTATGACTTTCGTCTAGAAGGGAAAAAATGGGAAGAAAAACATTTGTAGGTCAAAAAGCAAAATGGAAAACGTGACATAAAACATGATTTGATAAAAGAAATCTAAAGAATATGAGCAACGTTATCATATAGGGTAATGCATTCATGAAGAGAACTTTGGTAGTCTGTTATGTGCAATGTGCAAAAAATAATAATTTTTTCTATACTGAAATGTTTTTTAACCAGTGCTGAAATCTACATATTTTTTTTATATTCAGTCATTTTCCCTCTCAACAATAGTTAAAAAATCATGAAATTGGAAACAATTGTATCCTTAAGTTGTCATTTGCATGTGTGATCCAAATGTATTTCTTGCAGTTTTTAAAAAATCTCTCGTGAGTTAATATAATTATAAAATGCACGTCTTTAACTCTTTGTGGACCTTTAGGACATATCCCAAAATCACAAAATTTAGTGCATAAATTTCAAAAAAAAAAAAAAAATATATATATATATATATATATACAGGGTGTCCACTCCAATCGTGGACCAATAGCTAATTTCTAAAACGTTAGAGATAAGCATATAGTTTATTTCGGAAAAAATCTCCAAATTACGAAAGGAATTTTGGGTCGATTCAATGTTTTTCAAAAAAAATCAAATTTTGAAAGAGTTACGAAATTTAAATTTTTATACAACCCCCCAGTCCTATCAATCATATTTAGTAAAACATTCTTGACACTAACGTTTAAAACTAAAAAAAATCACTCTTCTACGACAAAAATTGACAGAGTTATGACGTTTTGAAAAATCAAGATTTTGCACTATTTCATGACGTCATCGAGAGATCGCTTAAGGGACCGTATGCGAAATCCTTCAAAATCTTGATTTTTCAAAACGTCATAACTCGGTCAATTTTTGTCGTAGAAGAGTGATTTTTTTTTTAGTTTTAAACGTTACAGTGTCAAGAATGTTTTACTAAATAGGATTGATAGGACTGGGGGGCTGTATAAAAATTTAAATTTCGTAACTCTTTCAAAATTTGATTTTTTGAAAAACATTGAATAGACCCAAAATTCCTTTCATAAATTGGAGTTTTTTTCCGAAATAAACTATATGCTTATCTCTGACGGTTTAGAAATTAGCTATTGGTCCACGATTGGAGTGGACACCCTGTATATTATATATATATATATATATATATATATATATATATATATATATATATATATATATATATATATATATATATATATATTATTGATACCAAACCTGATAAGGGGGTTATGTGAATACCCCCCAACCCCTTGAGTGACGAAATATAGCCTAAAGGTTTGTTTGGGGGACTTCAGCATAATCCTCGATTTCTGTTGAAACGGCTATAAAACTAGTTATTGTAATGGTAGATTGCTATTGAAGAAAGAGACAAGCTATGAGCTAAAATGAATTTTGTACTCTCATTCAGCTCAAACTGAGTCGTAAGTCTAACTTCAAACTTAGATCCAGAAGGAGAAACCTGTTTCAAATCGGATAGTATTTTTTTGCAATGTGCGAAAAAAATCTAAAATAGTCAATGTTTGGTGAACGGCCTATGTACGAACTGCAAAGAATGTAAATAATTTTGAAGATACATGAAGAGAGAGTTAAAAGGAATTTTTTTACTGATATTAGAACAAAAAATTGGAGCGTTAGTATTTTCATAAAAATTTCATAAATATTCATAAAAATACATAAATAATTCATTTCGTATTTTCATAAATTTTTGGAAAATTGACCTTTTTCCTGTTTTTATATAAATTATAATCTAGGTAGGATCCTGAAGGAGTTTTTCAAACATGATAATACTTTACATATGTATTGTACTTACTTACACAGCTTTTGGCGGGTACCAAAAAATTTCGTTTTTTTCGATCCACCCTACTGTCTACCTCTTAAATAACATTCGTTTTTAAGGAACTGTTATCTCTGTAAAAATTTGTGCCAGGATACTTCCTGCCTATGTGTATTTTTTATGTATAAACTTTCACCACTAATCACCAATCATTTCAGGCTCTGAAAGGTAACTGTGCGAAAAATGGGAAGAAGGGGTAACGAAAAATGTGGCATCACACATTTTGGTCTTTTTTTTTTTTTGCAGCAATATGTTTACAAAATATAGAAGACATGTGACAAGAGGAAGGTGGTAAAATGTAAAGTGGGCCACTGTGTGACAAGGGAGGGAAAGGGTTAAAAATGATTTGAAAATGTAAAATCATTTCTAGCAACATCAGCATAAAGATTTTATGTTTAGAGGTTATAGTAGCAGCTAAGAGATTTTTTGTTCACTTTTGAGCAGCTCAAGCATGATTTAATACTAAAATCTACGAGAAAACTTTAACCAACTATGAATCTACAAGTTGAACAGAGATGTATATGCTTCAGAAACTTTATCTGAAATTGTGTACGGCTTAAAGTAACGGTATACTATTTTTTAGCCTTTGGAACCTCTTGATCAAAAAGAAGAAAAAATAGAAGAAAGCTTTATCCCCAAAGACCCAAATCCTACTTGAATTTTGAATACTATTATTGCATATTTTTTATCACAACGCGTACCTCTTAAAAACAAAATGATTGAAGTACCTAATATTGATGTCTTGAAAGTTTGCTACTTGTAAATTTATTTTCAAAAATGAATTTATTTTTTTGGAAAATTATTTCTTACGCATTAAACAAAAGTTTGCCCTCCCTAAGTAGCGTAGATACATTTCGAATGTTACAAGACATATTTGAAGGAGTGATTAAAATGTTTACGTTGTCAAAACAGAACATAATGTCTCAGTATACGGAACAAAAACCAGAATCAGTAGCTGATATCCAAATACTAAAGCAGTCATCATTATCTGGAACATTTCTGGCAAAAATCAGCTTTCTTCTGCTTAAAAAAAAAATCTATTCTATTTTCAGCTGTAATCTTTTCCACGTATGCATTGCTAGATATGAAGGGAAAATAAAATTCTGTTATCATCTAACTCATTCCAGTTGCTTGTAAGAAAAGGGATTTGAGGAAATCCCTATTCTTTGAGAGAAAACATGAAACAGATGTACATCGTAAAATGTAACAAAAATATGGAAAAGGAGAAAAGTGAGGGATTTTACAAGTTATATACTCCCAAAATCTGCAAAAAACAAAAGAGAAAAGTCAAAGAATGGAATAGCACACGCTGGATGAAATCCAACCAAGCTTTTAGTTTCTGAAATGTGTTCAGGAAGAAAGAAAAAGAAGAATATAACACAATCAATGCATTTATTTGTTTTCTTTTATTTCTGAATAATGCACGAATCGGCAGAGAGGAAAGTTTGTTCCAAAAAGCCTGAAGGCTGAATACTTTTCCCTGCTGCATATTGCTGCGAACTATGGCTCTTGGTCACGTGCTGAATGTAGTTTCATGCAGTTGCAACCTCTTTCCTTTTAAGGAATTATGTTGAAAAAGAAAATTTAGATACTGTATCGGGTCATCTTCATAATACATAGGAAATGTATGAATGTTACTTATAAATCTTTGAATGTACTTTGCTATTCAGTTGTTTGTGTTGCCTACTAAAAAAGGGAGTCCACTTTCATTCAATGTATTTACAAGGACAACTATTGTTTTTTCAACGAAAAAGAAGTAATATGTAACTGATGGTACACATTTAGTATTTAAAAGCATTTTCTTATTTTTTTTTTCAGAAAATAGTCTTTTTTTTAATTTTAAGTTACTATATAAGGATTTCAACATATTTTCTGCAAAACACAATTTGTCCGCACAGTAAAAATTGCACAGAAATGCAGAAAAAAAGTAGAAAAACAAAATCAGCAAATAAATGAATCAACGTAAAGTTTAAATTATATAATTACAGGGCGCAACAAAAGAGAAGGGGTTAAAGTAAACCCCCTGAAAAACTTAGTTTTGACAATATTGAAAAACCTCATATGGTAATTAAAAACAGAAAAAAAAAAAAAAATCTGCCCAATCAGGGCATCATTTGGCTTCTCTAGTGCATCATAACAGTGCAAAAATTTGAAAAAAAAGTGCACACTGGATATTATTTTTTTTCAGCTGTCCCATTGTTATTGTAAAACGTAAATGAAATAAAAACAACACCGTCACCATATAATTAATGTGTTTGAAAGTTCAATTGGACAACGGTGTGCATGTTTAAAAAATCTTTTCTTTTAAAATAAATGTTCCCTTCATAACTGAAAGATTTTTTTTAAAGAAAAGTGTTTTTTGTTGATATTAAAATTCAGTAGGCAGTTTTTAGCTACGTACTGTTAGTATTTTGTTTCAGTAGGCAAAATTTTTAGTACTTATATGTAGGACATGTTCCTACATATAAGTACTAAAAATGGGTGATTTTTTAAAATTTTCGCGTAGATGATATTCACAGCATTACTTTTTCTATAAAACCAAGTATTTAGCTTAAGAAATGAAAAAGAAAAAAAAATATTGTAAAAAGTTGAATATGTGCGAAACTACTTTATTGATTACAGTATAAGGTTGAGACTGAATCTTTTTTTTTTTTTTAATTTTTGAATTGTGTTAGCAATGCGTAAAAAATTCTTATAATTTAATTGGATAATGACTTGGCAAATATTTATTATTATTAAATCGTTATCTGTTTCATGTTAAGAAATGGTCTTTATACTATTAGAAGTAAAAATATAAAAACTTGATCAAGTTATGTCTTTTTATCAGGATCTTCAAAGACTTAAAGCTTCTCATTTTGTTTATTTATTTATTTTTCAGGGAAATTCATTTCTCTCGAGAGAGGAAAAATAAACCCAACAAAGTGTACCCTTACATGAGATAAATCCTCATTCCATTGTGTGTGTGTGTTTGTGTGCTACAACGAAAGTCGAAATGACAATTTTTCAGTTAGTTCCTTTGTTCCTTTAAGCGGTATTTTCCTTTTGATCCAGCGCATTATAGAAAATTAGAAAAACAGAAACATATTCCAGTATTCCGGTGCATTCTTTTTCCTCCCTTGCCTGAGGACGTTTTCAAAACAAAGATTAAAGGACGACTTCTTCACATATTTGTTTTTCATGAAACTCTGACAGTTTAAAAACAATATAATCTGCTCAGGTCTTTGTACCGCTGCAAATTTCAACAGAGATGTCATTTCCATTTTTGAAAGAGCGGACTCATTGCAAATCCGATATAAGCTTACGAGAGGAATAGTACGTTTCATTAAAAAAAAGTAAGTATAATATTTCAAAATGTGAAAGCAAAAGAGAGGATGGTTCATTGAAACTAGGGATTATTGTATTTTGTTCTTTATTTCCATTTTATACCCGAGGGCTTTCTTTCGATTTCGTAAGATTTGGTAATCGATTTCATTTTGACAGAAATCGATTCTGCAGCGAAGGAAAAAATAGAGCACTTTTCAAATGTTGTTTATAAAATAATCGTTTTTTTACAACTCTTTAACTCATATATTTACGATGAATTATATTTACTAGTTTGCATGTCACGATACATATTTAAAATTCATATCAATTAATAATTTATATTAAAATAAATTTTACCTAGTTACAAGAAGGGAACAGCTAAACATGTTGTCGATTTTTAGTTTTACTTAAATTGTACTTTAGGTTCAATACTATTTAGGCTTTCAGTTTAAAAATTAGAGTAGGGATATTTGAAGTTAAAAATCAACGTAAATTTTTTTTACGTTGATTTTTAACTTCAAATATTGTTCAGCACAAAGCTTATTTGATCATTTTTCATTTAGAGTAGGGATAGTTACCCTGAAATTGAAGAAAACAGTCATGTGTCATTTAAAACTTTTAAATTTGGCTTTATGCCTCGAAATTTCGAGTTGTACCCTGCGGTTGCTCGCTATTCTAATTTCACAATAGCTACCAGTTTTTTTTGTCTCTCTTTGCTCTATAAGAGAATTTCAGCCTTCAGCTCGTTTAATTCCTATTCCGTGCTGACGAGTGCCAAAAAGCACGAAACTGCAGTCCATGGATGGAATAAACGAGTTCGTGGTGTATTGCATGTTTCTGCCTTAGCCCTGGCTTATGGGGCGGTTACTTACTGTTCTTGGCAGTTTTTGTACAAAGGAGATCTTAACTTTTTCGCAACGAGTTCCTTAATTCTGATAGATTATGGTTAAAAGATTGTAGTACATGCTTGGATGTTATTTATCTAATAAATTGTACTAGAGGTTTAATACCATTTTTTTTTTCAGTTTAAAATTAAAGTAGGGTTGGTTGCACTAAAATTGACAAAAAAAAAAAAAAAAAAAAAAAAACACCAATCATGTGTCATTTAAAACTTTTTAATTCGGTTTTATGCTTTTCGTTAAAATTTACACTCATTTTATTTTGCCTCAATGTATGTAAATTGCTTTTTGCTTCCTTTCTTAATTTCTTTAATTTATTTAAGGGCTTCATAACAGTCTGTTCAAATGGAAAACACCAGCCTTGCTACTGGGAATTCATTTCGAGAGAGAGTAAAGAGTGCATTTATTCTTTTCGAGTCTAAATTCAGTTTCATAAAAGGGAATAAAAGAAAGAAGAGGAATTAAAGTGATTCTTTTTTCGTATCTTAAGCAGGAGAAGGAAGATTGCTTGCCATAAATTACGAGTGAAATGTTTTCCAACCTTTCTAAGTTGTCATTTACGACGTCTTGTACGGAATTCTTTGAGCCTTTCGAGAACTGAAACTCCGTAGCGAGTTTATGTTGTTGTTGAATGAAGAGCCCTCACTAAATGGGTTAAAATGAGAGGGTCTTCTGCCTGTGACACGTATTACGAGAACATTACCATGAACGAGTCCAAAACAAATTTCGTGCTATCACTGTAAACTTACATTTGTGCATTTCTGAGAGTGAATGTCATACACTGTTAAAAATTCAGGAAACTTTTATGGTAAATATTACTGTAAAATGTTGCATTTACAGTAACAAAAATATTTGCAGTAAATTGTACCATAAAAAAGAAACGATTACAGCGCCAGTTGATAAACCACGTGACTTACTAAGCGAAGCACATAATACTCAATTTCTGTTCGCCATGTGTGGTCTGTTCGGTACAGTGGATAGAGAAGCGAAGTGCGATAACTGCGTCATGGGTTCGATCCTAGCTTTTTGCATTTTTTAACTCTACTTTTCTCTACTGTAAAATTTTACAGTAAAATTGGATTTTACGGTGAAAGTTACTGGCAACATGGATGCCAGTAACTTTTACCGTAAAATTTCAGGAAAATTTTTAACAGTGTAAGTGATGCATGTGATGTAAACATAGAAACTTATAGTTACGTTTTTTGAGTTATAGCACATTTTGTGGTGCTGATTTCTTTCCGAAGTTCAGTAAGCAATTTCGGATACTGGGATAAAATGATAGGTCCAAAAAATGTAAGTTGACAGAGAAATAATTTTAAATCTAAAAATATAATATACGTTTATTTTTGATTTCAAACTGAAAAAAGTAGATTGAACACGGTAATACTCCCCGTAGTTTTTTTTTTTTTTTTGTAAGCGGCAGTTTTCATCTTACCGAATGCTAAAATATGGGTGTACACTAGGGTGGTCACAAAAAATCAATTTTCGAATTTCTTTTGCGGCACCCTCCTAAAATGTGCCAATTTTCTAGAAAATGAGATTTGCAAAGTTTTAGCTTAATCGGATAATATTAACACGTGCCGCAAAGAGGGTAAAGTTAAGAAAAACAGCGATTTTTAGCCGAAAATTGTAGTTTTTACTCTGTAAAACCAAAACTACTGATTCTAGAAGCTTTATTTTGGTCTCATTTTGTAGGAAATTTTATTTTCTTTAAGTCTAATCTTATTTAAAGTTTCGAAAAAAATAATTAAATATTTTTCAGAATTTTCACAAGTCAGGCTGCAACGCAAATCCTCGAAATTGCAAGTAACATGGGATTTTTTTTTTTTCAATTAATCTTTTGAGGCACCCCCCTAAAATGTACCAATAGACTAGAAAATGAGATTTGAAAAGTTTTAGCTTAATCGTATAATATTAACACGTGCCTCAAAGTGGGTAAAGTTACGAAAAACAGTGAATTTTTAGCCAAAAATCGTAGTTTTTCCTCTGTAAAACCAAAACTACTCATCTTAGAAACTTTATTTTGGTCTCATTTTGTAGGAAATTTCATTCTCGTTAAGTGCTATCCCATTCATTTTTGCTATCATGTCCACAGTATTTATTTGGCATTTTTCAGGTTAAATCGTAGAGTATATCAAAAATAAGAAATTTTCATGCAAAAACCTAAAAGCATTACAATATTCAATTACATTTATTTGCTTATTGTTGGATTTACTTTGTCAATTAAAAAAGGGGTATTTTCGCGGTACTTTAGAAATAAATGAAACAACTTAACCCCTTAATTCCTCTATCTTAACACAGAAATTTGTTTCATTTATTTCTAAAGTACCGCAAAAATACCCCTTTTTTAATAGACAAAGTAAAACAAATTTCTGTGTTAAGAATAGAGGAATTAAGGGGTTAAGTTGTTTCATTTATTTCTAAAGTACCGCGAAAATACCCCTTTTTTAATTGACAAAGTAAATCCAACAATAAGCAAATAAATGTAATTGAATATTGTAATGCTTTTAGGTTTTTGCATGAAAATTTCTTATTTTTGATATACTCTACGATTTAACCTGAAAAATGCCAAATAAATTGGACATGATAGCAAAAATGAATGGGGTAGCACTTAACGAGAATGAAATTTCCTACAAAAGGAGACCAAAATAAAGTTTCTAAGATGAGTAGTTATGGTTTTACAGAGGAAAAACTACGATTTTTGGCTAAAAATCTCTGTTTTTCGTAACTTTACCCACTTTGAGGCACGTGTTAATATTATCCGATTAAGCTAAAACTTTGCAAATCTTATTTTCTAGTCTATTAGCAAATTTTAGGGGGGGGGGGGTGCCTCAAAAGATTAGTTGAAAAAAAAAATGTCCCCATGTTACTTGCAATTTCGAGGATTTGCGTTGCAGCCTGACTTGTGAAAATTCTGAAAAATATTTAATTTTTTTCGAAACTTTAAATAAGATTAAACCTAAAGAAAATAAAATGTCCTACAAAATGAGACCAAAATAAAGCTTCTAGGATCAGTAGTTTTGGTTTTACAGAGTAAAAACTACAATTTTTGGCTAAAAATCGCTGTTTTTCTTAACTTTACCCTCTTTGCGGCACGTGTTAATATTATCCGATTAAGCTAAAACTTTGAAAATCTCATTTTCTAGACCATTGGCACATTTTAGGGGGGTGCCGCAAAAGATTAGCTGAAAAAAATTTTTCCCATGTTACTTGTGACCACCCTAGTGTACACTCATAATACATTTCATGAAAAGATATATTCTGTCCTAATTGCGATATTGCAATGGATCAAAATTCTGACCCCACTTCTTCTAGTCAAGACAGGGACAAGAATTTGTTATTGTTTACCCCTTCTCTTGAGCAATTAGAATTTAGAATGACATTACCAGATTTAAGAAGATTTTCTTTCTCCAAGAGCCCTTTTTTTTTTAAACTTAAAATACGTGCGGGGGGGGGGGATCATACAGACTCTTTGTAGCAAAAGTCCTGCACACATACAGTGTTGAATAAGTGGGAAAATCTTACAGGATGATCCCAGAAACCCAGAGATTTCAAGAAAATAAAGGAAAGCAGCGTTCATCCCAAAAAATGTTATGCAAAAACTCAAGACAAGACACACCTACTAGTCTTAAGAACAAGAACATATTTGTGGACGAAGTGGGTGACATCAATTTATGTTTAATCTTAGTATTTCAATTCAAATGCATTTCTTAAAATTAATTTTGATTTTCATTAGTTCAAATTATTTTCGAACTTTGAAAAATCATACTTTTACTGGCATAGAAAACAAACTTTTATTTGACAGTAACTATCTATTCTTATTCTCACCCTACAATATTACTAATATTTGTGAGACCTATAGCAAGTTAAATTGAAAAAAAAAGAAAAATTTTAGCATTTTTTCCGATTGACCCCTATCAGCGGGGTGAATCGGAACAACTTTAAATCATTATGTACATAATTAATAACTGTTCAACATGTTTTGTCTTTGCTTGGAATATCAAAAACAAAGCGAGACCGAAGTTTTTACCCCCAAAAAAACAAAATAAAGAAAAATCATTTGACTACTTTTTTTACAATCAAAGCTGAAAAGTATACCGATTCACCCAGCTTTACGGTATATGGAAAATATTGGCCATTATTTTCTATTTTTCATTAACACCAAAGTTTTATAAATGTATCTTCTTAGGTGGGACGTGGTACCCCGACTTGTCCTAATACTTGAACTGAAGAATATTCAAGTAATAATAAGTTAATTCAATAATAATTTTTAGACTACTTTTTGTCTTTTTTTCTGATAGTCATTCAGTAATTACATTTTATTTTTACAGTTTATTTCTTATTTATTTATTTCATTAGGTCGTTCAATTACTTCTTTATGCTGAACTATGTAAAATATGAGAATTTATCTGACTATGGCAATATAAGCATTTTTTAAAGTATTTTTTTCTTGCTTTTCTGTTTCTTTTCGTATGTGAGAGGTTTAACTTTCATTTAAATCGTTTTAACAAGCATATATACATTTTCTACGTGTTTTAACACCTTGTAAGCCATTTTCAGAGAAACGCCGCTGCCATTTTTTTCATTTATTTCAATATGAGTATGAACCTGCTGCTGTAAAAAATGCACATGGATTTTCAAGAATTCAATATACTCGAATACGCCAGTTGATTTTTTTCTACTTCTGTATTTGATTCTCTAGGGCTGAAAGAGAAAATACGTACAGATTCTAATGCAAAGTTTACTTTTTGTCCGTATAAAAATTCGAACCACGTACATGCAACCTCTGAAATTTTGATTTTTCAGAAGTAAATGTATTGGCAACTGAGGTAACGGCAGCGGTATTTTCGAGGAGTAGACTGGAATATAGATGTTTCAGGGCTCAATTTTTAGTTGATCTACTCGCACGAAATTATTTCTAAGTCCTCCATGCAAAACTGAATTTTATCTGTAAAAAGATGATGCATTTTTATGAAAATATTGTTCTCATGTAGCTTTAAATAAAGATTTTTTAGTCTCTATATTTGGAAAATATGCTTGAGTTGATAGTACAGTGACTCACTTGAAGAAAAAACAAGTACTAAAATTAAATTAAAAGTTAAATAATCTCAATTATAGTTCAAAAAAAACTAAAAAAACACGCTTTTAGAGTTAATCAAACATACTCTAATTTCCCTCTGATTTTAAAAACTAATGAATATCAGCTTTACACGCACTTATAATGCATTAACATGTAATATAGTTTAGCTTTTAGTATTAATAATAGTATTAAATATATTACTTTTATATTTGCACAGAACGTGAATTTTATCTTTTATTCTGAGTTGCATACACAAACAACTGAAACACTTATACACTGCGATGCAAAAGTTTAGACAATTGTCAAATATGTGAATAAAAAGAAAACTACTCAACGAAATGCTTTCAAATTTATACTGCAGGTACACAATATGGTCCCAAATACGTGAATGGAGTTCTTAAAATTTTAACTGGAATCAAATTTTGGATATTACAAAAGACATTTTTTAACATTGTTGCAAAAGTTTAGACAATAGTCATATTTTATGCAAATATCCCTTGAAATGTTATTGGTGGAGGAAAGGTGGGACTTTATTATTCAATTATAAAGTGCAGAGATTGCTGCATAAATAATCAAAATCTCAAAAGCTCTGCAGTTCTCGTGTAAAGAAGATGAGAAAGTTTGGAAGCCGTACCTTGAAAATGAACCTACTTTATTAATTTTTTGTCTTTTAAATCGGCTGTAGTATGGTAGTACGTTGTTTTTTACTTTGTGGAGAGCAAATTCAAACATGCGTATCGATCAAAAAGTCCAAGAAAAATTATATTTCTTAAGGATGAAGTAGTTGAAAAAACTGCTCATACTGACGATTCTCCCCTTAAATCCAACAAAACTTCAACTTGGGTCAAAAACAGCACGTGTCGGCATAAGTAGATGAACAACTGAATCGGAATGCATTAAAAAAACAAATAATTGTGCCTGAGCCTTTTCGGACAGAGTGTCTCAAATAAGCCAGATTTTAACGTAAAAAGCAGCATATGTATCATCATGACTAAAAAATGAATGGTACTTTCTTTGATAAAAATTATTAAAATTGGGATGGCCTAGATGGATTATAATTATTTTCGTGGGATTGAGAAATATCCAATGATCACAAGCTGTGCTGCTTTTACCATTAAAATCTGGCTTATTTGGGACACTCTGTCCAAAAAGGCTAAAGCACAATTCTTTGTTTTTTTTATGCATTCCGATTCAGTTGTTCATTTACTTATGCTCTCACGTGCTGTTCTTGACCCAAGTTGAAGTTTTGTAGGATTAAGGGGCAAATCGTCAGTTCGAGCCGTTTTTTCAATTCCTTCATCTTTAAGAAATATAATTTTTCTTGGTCTTTCGATCGATACGCATGTCTGAATTTGCTCTCCACAAAGTAAAAAACAACGTACTACCATACTAGAGCCGATTTAAAAGACAAAAAATTAATAAAGTAGGTTCATTTTCAAGGTACGGCTTCCAAACTTTCTCATCTTCTTTACACGAGAACTACAGAGCTTTTGAGATCTTGATTATTTATTCAGCAATCTCTGCACTTTATAATTGAATAATTAAGTCCCGCCTTTTCTCCACCAATCACATTTCAAGGAATATTTGCATAAAATCTGACTATTGTCTAAACTTTTGCAACAATGTAAGAAAATGTCTTTCGTAATGTCCAAAATTTGGTTCCAGTTATAATTTTAAGAACTCCAGACACGTATTTGGGACCATGTTGTGTACCTACAGTAGAAATTTGAAAGCATTTCGTTGAATAGTTTTCTTTTTATTCGCATATTTGCCATTTGTCTAAACTTTTGCATCGCAGTGTAATACATTAACATGTAATATAGTTTAGCCTTTAGTATTAGTAATAGTATTAAACATATTACTTTTATGTTTGTAAATATAACCTGAATTTTATCTTTTATTCAGAGTTACATACATACAAAGAAACGATCCCACATTTGAAACTAATAAAAGCGTATAAAAAAATCTGACCCTGATTGCCGCCCTCATATTAAGCTGAACTTTACGTGTCAGAACGCATCTAAAGTTTCAATATATTTAATTGTTCTCGAGAGGACATGGGAAACCCAGAAAAGGAAAGATAATTCTTACTAGGAAAACTTGCTAGTCATAACATCAAAAAAGCGGAAAAACTAAATGCATTTTTTCAAGCATTTTATTAAAATCAGCTTCAAGTATTTTATTTGTTAAAAAATTGAAATTGGCAACAGATAAGATTTTTAGATCTTTGAGCTTTTTAAATCATCTCCTTGTCGGCTAACAATGCCATCGGTTACCAATCGCTTAAATAAAGACAGAGAAATTATTTAAAATCTGCTATAAAACGTTATAATTCGAGCTGTATACAGAATGGACGTTTCAAACATATTCTATTATTTCAAACAGTTTTTTCTAATTTCAAACATATTCTAAACCAATCTGCCGGAAGTAGGTTGCACGAGCCGTCAAAGTCTTCTAATCTGGTCGTGTTAGTGGCTATTATTTTATCAATAGATTTAAACATTCCGTTTCACAAATTTTCTTCAAAACATTCCCGTTGTGAATACCTGAGCATCAAAAGATCTCTGTGCAAAATTTGGCAATGATCCGACTTAGATTGTGCATATATGTAAAGAACACACCTACAGAAGCACATATTTCATTCATCTAATTTTATACATACATATTGCATTAAATATACTTGTTTTCAAAGCCCTAGAAAGATGAAAAGCAAGTTGAAATGAATCGTTTATTTCGAAAAGGTATCTCTTAATTTTTAGTCTCATGTGAATCGTTTGAAGAGCGGCTCTCAGTATTAATTTAATTTCCTACTTTCTATAGCAAAGTCAATTAAGATCGTTTTATTCAGAACACAATTATTATTTTTGCTTACTAAAAGAAAATAGAAAAAGATAAGACCAGTAATGTTTTTCAATCTGCAATACGTCAAGTCTTTTTCGTTTCGCGAGTTACTACCTTTTCGAAATGTACCATTTTAATGTAAATAACTAAGACTCATTCTGAAAAGGAAAAAAAAGTAACGAAAAGAAAAAGTGAAAACCAAAATACGGCACCATGAAGTTGATAGAAGTAATTTTATTAAATTATTCTTTTTCAGACTGCTGCTGCTTTCTGCAACTGGAACATGTTCCAAAAGCTTCAAGCTAGTGAAATTTATGTATTATGCAAATATGGGTACTTAAAAACGTTACATTTTACATTACAAACTTGAAATAATTACTACTATTAGTATAAAAGAGAAGTTTTCTGAAATAAAATTTCGAGTTCAGAAAAAAAAAAGAGTTGTCTACAACACGGAAGCGAAAGTATAAGGTTCAGTCAGTGCTTCATTTTTCTTCAATAACAAGTGAAAGAATATAGATTTCAGTTCGACGAAAATTTACGCAATGAATCACAGAAAAAATTCTATCCACGCACGATACTTTTTCAGAAATTCTATTTTAGTTCCAAAGAAATATCGTTACACCGGTTTCTTAGAAATAAGTAGTAAAGAGCTTAGATTTCCATTTTCTTTGAATATCTTTTTTATAAAACTTTCTCTCTATTTAAAGTATTTATGGGCTCGCAGCATTGTAGATACTTTTGTTTTGTGTTTAAAATATATAACAATGCTCAAACATATCATATTTTTGAAACTATCGAAAGTATCCGATATTTTGATTTTAATCGGATATTTTTGAAGTCAGTTAATGATCTATGCCCGATATTTTCGGTGAGTGGAAATTAAAATCTTTAAATTTAGTAAATGCATCTCAAATCACTACTATATATTTTCTTATATTTTATTATGATATACTGACTTATAGTTAATGTTTCGTTCATTTTTTATCTCTAAATATACGTTTGATAATCAAAATGGTAGTTTTATATGAATGATAGTTGCGATCATTTGCGAACCCTGATAGAGATAGCTTTAAGAATAAAATACAGTGAACTCTCACTTATGCGCCGGCCCAAGGGACCAACAGAAAAAGGTGCATAAGTGACAGAGACGTATAAGTGAACAAGCCTATTTAAAGTACTAAAACGCAACAAAGGCTCTAATGAGGGAATGAATAAGAATGTTTCTATAGACAAGGGACATATTACCACGGTTTGACAATTACTGTAACGTAACTACAATGATAAAGAGAAAACAAAAATTGTAGCATACCTAATTAAAAACTGCCCCCTTTAAAACGATCCATAATGGGTAATTGTCCCTCTCGGAACTCTAGTTCATGCATTCAAAAACGCCTTCCGTAAGCAATAAAGGCGAACGATTGCAGAAGAAAGTGAAGAAAAATGTTTATTTTTTTTTTAAACTAAGTAATTTTTTTACATTTTACGGAAAATTCTGAGATATTAATCTTTAGAGCGACGCATAAGCGAATGATACTATCATTATTTTGTTGTGCTGGGATGTGCTGGGACCATTCAAAATCTTCGTATAAGTGAAAAAGGTGCATATAAATGAGGTGGTGTATAAGTGAGAGTTCACTGTATAGCAAAAGTTTCGTTGATGTTGGCTATTACATTAGATATTAAGTAATATATTCATATGCTCCGTAAAACTAATTACATCAATATTCTCGTCGCATAAATATCACAGAAAAGCATCATAGTATCATAAATAATGCAATACAAAACATCATTTAAAACCAAAACATGTTTTAAAATCAAATGATGTTTTATTAGTGTTCATGTTCATTGATTATTATAATATGAAATTAACGTTTATATATACTTGATAATTAATAATTTTATTTACACGTTCATTAGTTTTCATTGAATTACTTTAGCATTAGCTGCTTAGCTTATTATTATTTTCTTAGCGACGTGTACAAAAGTATATAGTTCAGAAATAAAAACGTATGAATTATTTTATTACATTAATGGTGGATTAATAGCAGCACATGGTGTTTAAGGGTTAAAGATATATCGCGGCTTGAAATGAACAACGGCATATCTGCAAAACACGACTTTTCAGGAGAGCGTTTCAAAGTTTCTGCAGTAAAACGGCATTTTGAAGTAAAATGGTATTAAGGGTACTTATGTTGAATCAACTTACATAGACATAGATGATAGACAAGCACTTATTCAGAACTGACACAATGGCGGCTGTGTCGTTGTTTACTGGGAAAAGCGCGCCAAAATAATAACTATGCACAACGATATTAACGATTGCTGCGTGATATTTTGAAACTAGAGATATGCCGATAATACCACAAGAAAGAGTAAAAAAAACAGCATTTTTTGATGTAATGAAAAAAATCGATTTTTGCAGATATGCCGTTGTTCATTTCAAGCAGCGATATATAGTTTTTTTTTTTTTTTTTTTGTTCACAAGGCAAAATAAGGTAATTTTATAATTTTTGTACATTTAACTTTAGCTATTTTTCAAGGATGATGCCCTGTACTTAACTTTAATAAAATTTTTGTTTGGTTATGGAGTAACTACATGTAAGGAAAAAGAACACGAAAAATAGAACCGTTATAGATTTAATTCTTCAATAAACATATTGTCAGGATTTCTGTAATATTAGAACAGTAAATACACCAGCTGTTTGAATGTTTCAGAAGAAATGTTTATTTAAAATAAAAAAACGTGATCATTATCATGATATTCGAACGCCAAGACATTCGTGGGCGTCCTCTATACTTTTAAATGGTAAACATACTTAATGGCGTCCTCTATACTTTTAAAATTTTACAAATAGAAAACTCAAATATATTATCAACCATATTCATTTAACTTCGACCTTTCCTTGCTTGCAAGGAGATTTACTATCTTCCAATCTTCACTTTTCGCGAAATAGATGTTTTCTGAAAGCTGCTTAAGTTGAACCAAGGCTTCACTAGATAGCGTTTTATACAGGCTGTATCATTACTCAAAACATGGTAAAGATTTGCCCGCTAGAGAGCGCTGAACAAGGACCACCCAAATGTTTGTTTACGTTTATTAGCATATTGTTTCTGCTGTAAAAAGTGATGTTTATCCTACCTTTAAGGGTTAAAAAATATTGATATAGTTAACTGAAGTGGAGTACGGAGTGAATTGATGCCGAAGGCCTTCTTAGTACTGCTTTTTAGGGGAAATAAATTCCCTTTTCAGGTAAAGTTGGGCACAACTCATGATTCAGTCATACGACATTCATTCATCTGTTTACTTTCTTCGAATTAGCAACATATAGCAATGGCGTTCAATTTTGACATCTCTGCATTAATAAAATATACGCTTAAATTTGCAGCCGATAAATAAAAATGTAGCAATGAAATAATATTGTTCTATTTACTATTTTGTTTCATTATTGTTGCTCACACGATCTTAATTGCTACGCAAAAGCTCAGATGTTTATTTTGATAGCATTGACCCATCAGAGCGATGAATGGCGAATCTATTCGTCGAGACATTTCATTTTGATGCCCCAGAATGAAGTTTACTGTTATGAAGCGATGGTGTTCAACGGAAAGATGATTGACAACAAAACATGTTATTTTTTTAGTAACAACGAAATGAGGATATATAATCGCTTGGTACTAAAGAGCAATATAAGTACGAAAAAAATTAACAAAACTACAATATTGCGACGACCAACTGTATCATGGCGAACTGTGGACTGAACTTTAAAAAGTTCTTTGGCAACCCGTTGGTAGTATTGGCTCGCTTAGCGAACAGATTCGCCGTTTATCGCTCTGCGGTGCCAGTGTCGTTTCATAGTTAATTAATAATTAGAATCAATAAAAATGAAAAATAATTAGTTAACTAATTAAAATAAGCCGTTAAAATGCAGAATACACCAACAAATAAAACAAGCTATTAAATAACGTTTAAATATACTAAAATAGAATTGAATGCCAAATTGTAAAATGGTCGCCAACAAATTAACTTTTAATTTTGTCTTTTATTATCTGATTTGCAGAAATGTTAGTTACCATAAAATTCGATAGATGTCGCTGGACAGGGACCATCGTTTTTATCCCAAGGGTTTTGATCAAATGAAGCAGCCTGTATAAAACGCTATCTAGTGAAGCCTTGGTTGAACTTATAAACTCTGCATTACGATTGCCACGAGATATGTAATTTTTCCCTCAACCGTACTTACCAGCACAACAATACAAATTTTATTAGTGCACATTCGGATATAAATAGAATAACATTCCCTCCTCGGAGTAATTTAGAAGTCAATAATGAATCATTTGTTTCGTATGATATCATTGAAAGAAAATTTAAGTAAGTTACTATTGTCAGGGGCGCTGTATTCTGCCTTAATAAGGAAAGCTCAAAGCAAGTAGTTCTTTTTACCTTAGGGAGTATTTAAGTATGTTAAGTTATTGTACAATATTTGCATATGTGTATTAATAGTGTGCTACTTATTCTCATTTGTCGTTTGTTTAAGCTGTACCTAATTACAGCATCATTTAGAAACATAATATGCTACTTGTACGTATGGGGATCTGAGTTTTATCTTTTGTTCATTTTTTATGCTGTGGGGTTACTATTAATAATTTGTCTTATTTAAACATATTCTAATTTTTATGTGTTTTTAATCAGTTTTAAGTAATTATGGATAAATTAAGCAACGTTGTTTAAAACATGTACCAAGTATATATGTAGCATGACGTTTGTTGCTGAACTGCAAGTTGTGTTAGATAACTGCAGAAGCCTTTTTTCTCGTATAAAAACAGCTATTTGCTAAACAAGTTGTATAATCTAAATGTTTATGCAAATATTTTACTTTGATAAGATTCAACTGTTTTGACCTATACATTACTATTTATTTAATTTTGAGCTATTTGGCTAAGGTTCAATTTAACGGTTAGAACAATAAACGTATCTAAAAACTGATTTAAATATGTCAAATAAAAACTTAATTATTGTGTAAGCAATATCAGTGAGTTGCCGCCGAAAGCTAGGACTAAGACAGAGCTCAATGCAATATAACGGCAGCCCGGTTATGCCCTCCACAGACTGCAGTTTCGTCCTTAATTTGGACTCATCAATTTAGTAAAGAGAGTAGCAGAGATAGAGGTAGATGTCATCTCATTGAGATTGAAAGCACCACCAAATAGGTGAAGCGGTCTATTCCATGCTGATGAGTCCATAATAAGGACAAAACTGCAGTCTCTGGATTGCATATCTTGGCTATGTTGCAAACAACACGAAATACTTTAATAAGTTCTATTTTTTTCCATCATGAACATTTTAAGATAAAGTACACTTTTAAATACCAAAGTTCATCACAGCATAATTTTTCTTTATGTGAAACTAAAAGCGTGTAAATGAATTACAGTAAAAACTTATTTTACGTGAAACTAAAAATATGTAACTAAAGTACTGCAAAAACGCCTTTAGATATACAATTTCAAATTCATTAGTAAAGAATAGTTAGCGTAAATGTTCTGATATGAAACAAGAAAAAGTTTTATAAACTTTTTTACAATCATTGTACAAAACGAATAGATAGGTTAAACATAATTTTTATTTTTGTTTCTACAACTCTTTATACTTTAAAATTTAATTTGATTTGCCATTTTTATATATATTTATTTGATGCGTTTAAACTCTCAGCAAAAGAAAATGCTCTGAAGTTTCAAAAAACTTTTCTTCTCTCCTAACTACTTCCCGGATATAATTACTTAACATAAGTATTATTTCTGTTAGTTTCAAGTGGAAAGAAAGGTACAATTATATCTTTCAGCGAAATACAATTTTTTTGGCCAGTTTGCTTTTCGTATTTTCTATTTTAGACAAAATGATCTTTATTTTCTGATCTATATATAAAGTTTCGTAAAGCGGCAAAAAATATTATTTTTTAGTAATTTTTCATCAGTCCTAATTTTTAAAATCCAATCCTTTTTTTTGTTATTATTTGGAAAAAAGAAGCTAATTTCAAAAAAAAATCCTTGAATAAAATACAGCTACATTTTTTCGCTTGACATTTAGTTTCCCTTGACAGAGAAGTGGCACTATTCAGCAGCTATAATTTCTTATTATTTTTAATAGTCTTATGTTTCTCTTTACGAGAGAGTAAATGGGCATTTTCCTTGTAGCCCCAAAACACGTGTCTGCAGATTCTTATTTTGTAAATTTTGTGCGTTATTACGTTGATTATTCTGATTTGATTTTTCAGCGGAAAGGTATTTATTCAATTCTTATTTCAAATGTATTCGTAGAAACTAATGTTGTTTAAAATAATGACCACAAACCATTGCTATTACTTAGCAGCAGCACATTAGCAAACGCGTAGTGATTGAAAATAATGTATTGTCTGACCAAAGTGTAGACTTTCTTAAAATTAAGTTGAAGAAAAAAAGTTTCCCCCTCTTTTAGGTAATTTCAATTTTTTGTTCAGTATTTGAATAAAAGTTTTGGTTTTGATTACATATTTGCTTTCAAAGTTTAATCTTAGTCCTTATTATGAAAATAGGCTAAAGTATCTGAAAACTAAATTGTTAAATTAACTGTGTTATTATAACAATGTTAAATTTACATAGAGCAAAGTAATGAATCCGTGTAAGTACGATTTTTTTTCGAATTACGAAATACATTATTACAAATTTTTTAAGGAAAGAGTTAAATATAAAACTTCAACTGATTGTGAACTCTATTTTGAAACGATATTATTGTCTTCTTCTGAGAAAAGCTGTAGTTTTTCTTGTAAAACGTTCTTTGCTTAAGACTACTACGTTTATAGAATAAAAAATTTAGTTTAATTACAGTAACTAATTATAAAAATTATTTTTCAATTTTCTTTTGCAAAAGTAAAGAACAAAGCATTTAAAAAATCAACAGAAAATATAAATAAACTAAAAAAGCAGAAGATGAAAAAAAAAAAAAAAAACTGCAAAAATATGTGAAAATAAAAAATGCTATCAAATGGAAAAAAAAAGCAAATGTGCATCTGGAAAAATTAACAAAAACGCTTCAACAAGATTTGCTTCAACAAGAAACAAAAAACGATTTGTCAAAGTAATCTTTCCTAATAGGCCTACTCTGTAAAATAATAAAAAACTAAGCACGTGTAAAAGATCGTATATTACATTCTTAATAATTATCTGCAAAAGATGGCGCTACGAGGCCGTAGTCTGAAAATTTCATCTGCAAAGAAAACTGGAATAATGGCGTAAGTTCGATGATTCTCTTTCTTTCATTGCCTAAGTGGCAAGGGCGTATTTGGAGGTTTGGAGGCTCCCGAAAAAAAATTTAAAGTGCTAATTCTGAATAAATGCTTCAGTACTTTCAAACACAATTTAAACATTCTCATTATGCTTTCGTTACCCGTAAGTATATTCATACGTTTTTGCTGAATGGGAACCCCAGTGGGTGCTACTAAATATATTACGGTTCTATGACGCATCCGGGCACTTGTAATAAACGTCACTAAGCATGGAGACAATTTTAGACTCGAAGCTTTAATTTGTTTTTGTACAATCTGTTGTCGCATGTGATCGTTGCTGCTTAAAAGCAGTTACATTGTTGTCTACATTTTCTATTAAAGGAACATTTAAAAAAAAATGAGTGTGAAAAAAGAAACAAAACACGGATTCTCGACCGATGGTTCCATGGACCAGTGTCAGTATTAGGTAAAAATTGACCGATACTTTGAAATTTCAGTTGTCTGCGTTTAAGATTTTTTTTTAATTTAGAAAGACAAGAAGAAAAAAATAAAAATTTAATACTATGCTTTTCGCAATATTTTGCAATTACTTTGCGTAAATTTTCGGTGATTTTTCTAATTTGCTTATTTATTTCTGTTTAACATTTGAATACTTACTTTTACACTTAAATACTATTGCAAGCAAATCATAATTAAAAAAAAATGAACTTATGCATAAGTGTTATAAAGTAAATGATATTTCCAAAAGTATACGGTTTGCGAAGTGTTTGGATGCCAATTTTGAGGGAAATTTTGTTTGTCAAAAGGTTTTGAGAAACGCGGCACCAATTGCATTGTAAAAGTATTGCTAAAAAGTAAAGGAAACGCGAAAAATATATAAATAAGTAAATTTAAAATTACTTTTAAAAAATAAGAACCTAGGGTTTTGTTTTCAGTTTTGCGTTCATGATGCGTTACTATTTAGCCCTCCCCTCCAATAGCTGTTGAATCCGTTAAAAAGAAAAAGAAAAATAACAATTATTTATTCAAAAGACCTCACCCAAAACACCCCATTACCATACATCAGTTACTGATTTGAATAACTTTTCATTCAGTGTTTAATTGTTCTAAAAATAGACATTAACAAGTTTAAGACATGCATTTATCCCGAACTATAAGCGAACAAACAACGATTTTCAATTCGTATGTTTAAAAGATATGTTTGGAAAATTCAAAAAAAAAAAATAATAATAATTATGCCTACGGGAGAACATTTTATAAATTCATCTTAAAACCCAACGGGACTAAAATGTATTTTATACCACCAAAAAATTAAGAAAATCACTGAAGTTATGAACATATTTTAAGTTTTCATTTTTTTAAGTATGCAAAAAATTCTCAGCAAAAATTTAAATGCTGTTTCCTGTAGAGTTAGCATTGATAAATGATCGACAGTTATTGATTGAATCTATGTAAAGTGGCTTGAAAGTAATTGAGAACTACGTAAGATTTCATGACAAAAATATAATTCACTATAATTTCATTGCTATGTTTTGGTAGTAATTAAAAGTAAAAGCAAAAAAATACACTGCTCGACATTGAAAATGCAACACCAAGAAGGAGTGGTCAGAAATTGATGAAATTTGGTAAGAAGACAGAGACAGCATGGAACAATAAGTGATATTTATTTCAAAATAAATAAGCAAAATTTAGAGCGAGGACGGCGTCGGCTCAGTAAGAAGTAGGACCACCGCGGACAGCGATGCACGAAGAAACACGTCTAGGCATGGAGTCAATAAGCCTGCGGGTGGTGTCCTGAGGGATGGCACTCCATTCCCTTTTAACCATTTGCCACAGTTCGTCCTCTGAACGAGGCAGTGGCAGGTTCTGCAAACGGCGTCCAATCACGTGCCACACATGTTCGATTGGTGACAAGTCAGGAGAGTATGGTGGCCAGGAAAGCATCTGTACACTTCGTAGAGCATGTTGGCTGATTCGAGCACTGTGAGGCCGGGCGTTATCCTGTTGAAAAATTGCATTTGGCAGACCCTGAAGGTAGGGGATTGCCACCGGCCGCAGTACATTATCTACATATCGTTGGGCCGTCATAGTGCCCCGAATACGAACTAGAGGTGATACGGAATTGTATGCAATAGCGCCCCAAACCATTATGCCACGTTGTCGCGCTGTGGGGCGTTCCACAGTTACTGCCGGATTCGATCTTTCTCCACGTCGACGCCACACACGTATGCGATGACTATCGCTGGACAAACAGAAGCGGGATTCATCTGAGAACACTACGGTTTGCCATTCTGCCATCCACGTCGCTCTGGTCCGGCACCATTCCAAACGTTGGAGTCTGTGCTGTGAGGTCAATGGCAGTCTTCTTAGCGGGCGCCGTGATTGCAGGCCACGTGCAACCAGTCGACGGGAAATGGTTCTGGTCGACACAGGAACATCCAGGGTACCTTGCACGTGCTGCAGAATCGACGTACAAGTGACTTGCGGGTCCGCCACAGCTTGTCGGTGAATCCGTCGATCCAAGCGGTCTGACGTCACTCTGGCTGCACCTGCACCCCTCAATGTGGCTACATTTCCTCTTTCCAACCATCTCCGACACAGCCGATGCACAGTGCTTGCATCCATGTGGGTATCAGCTGCAATTTGACGTATAGACCAACCTCCCCTTCTCAGTCCGATCACCATACCCCTTGTAAAGTCGTCTATATGCTGGAAGTGTCTTCGTTGAGGACGGCGTGGCATTTCCTCCTATCACACGTATCCTTCGAGACAAAAACCAAATTTCTCCGATAATTATTCTGGCAGAAAAAACAACATGAACATAGCCCACTTTTCAACTTCTTTCTCTTATATCTTACTTCACGTGCGTCGGAGAGCTGCGCATTTCATATCATTTGCATAACTCAGTGACGTGCGTCTACGGTAAAATTTGCATGAATTTCTGACCACTCCTTCTTGGTGTTGCATTTTCAATGTCGAGCAGTGTATTTTGTAATAACAGCTTTATTTACTTAATTAAATACTGACATTGGATAGAAAGAAAACGAAAAGATTTTTAACACTATCAAGTTAGACATAGTTTTTTTTTTTTTTTTTTTTGCACTATTTTGTATCGTTTCTAATGTATTCAATTATTTTCGTTCCCTCTTTGCTTTGTATTTAAATCAAAAGTTTCCTGAAAACTGATAAAACTATATCTACACTGTACAATTTCATTTATGAAATAAGAAACTTTTAAGCTTTTTCTTCTATACAAAAGACTATTTATGAGATGCCACCATATAATTGAAGAAAAATTGTATGATAAAAACGAAAACAAGTAAATGTGCAATTAAAATGCAAATTTTAAAATTATTAACTAACTTTCCTCTTATACTTATCTTATATACTATCCTAAGCTTATTTATATCATTGACTGTTGCTTTTATCAGAAATTTATTTATTTTCATTTCTATGGTCATCCTTATAAAAACTTTCATTTTCTTCAAGGGAATCGTACGCTCCTGATCTCATGAAATATTACCTTTAATAAATTACTGAATTATAAACTATTTCTTTGCTTATTTCATCTGTCACATTACTGCAGTTTTGTTTACCCTTTTAACATATTGCCCAAAACAATGAACAATAATAGTAATTAAAAATTAGTTTTATTGATAAATTTAACAAATTAATTTAAAGGCTGACGTTAAACAAGCTCATATTTTAGAAATTTTGAACTTTTCAAATTTTTCCGATTTTAGCAGGTTTCGATAATTTAAATCATCAGGGTAAAAGTGTTGTTATGTAAAATAATTTTATCTTCTTTTCACTATACTTGTACAAAATTGCTTTTAAATTTGAGCATACAAAACTGCATAACAGTATATTCAAACCAGAAATAACAGTTAATACAAGCTATTTTAACCTTACGCCCAATACATTTTACTGAAATGAAAGTATATACTTTTATTTTTTTGTTTACATATTTTTCAATTTCGTTAAAGAACTATAAATAACAGGTTTATTTGTTTCAGATTTTAAAAAGTTTCACCTCAAATAAATTTTAAAACTAAAAAACTTTTTTCAAACATAAAACATAAAATGTTTTTTTTTTTTTTTTTTACTCCACAGACTATTTCTGCAAAAACTGGTTCATTAAACAATAATGCAAAATTGTACATAAAATTCTGGCATTGTATTTTTAAAATAAGTCTATTGCATGAAATACATCAGTAATTAAATTTAAAGAAAAAGTTACAAATTAACAGTAATATTAAAGCGCAATATTGAAACTGTTAAAAAAATAAATAGTTAATAGTTATAATAGTATGTATATTATTTATTTTGTGAATACTGTAAATAAATATACTGACACTGAAAATAGGGTGTACAATAAGTAGTAAATGAAATAGATAGAAAACTGTTCTTGTTATGAAACATCAATATCATATGCATTATTCGAGTTTTGGCGCAAATGTAATACATCTTGAATAAACTAATTGGAAACAGCAACCTTATTTTTACGCATAAAGTGCATATTAATTGATCAACAAGATATTTCTACCCAAAGCTGTCAAAATATATCCAATCCCGATTTCGAAGCAGACAAAGTATTACATTACAAATCCTCTTATTTCAATTGCATATCCGAAGTGTGCCCGGAAGCCCTCAATCCTAGCCTCATAAAAGAGAATGCAAAAATAGTGCCGCGTTTCCCAATTATCCGGCATGCATGAGTGCCGGACTCACTTCATTACGGACGACAGTTGAGTTCGGATTCTGTAATAAAGTTATCGCCGCCCCCATTAGACCCTCTAATGAGACGAAGGGCACCCACAACTCACTGGCTAATGGAGACCTTCTAATGCAATATTTCTCTTGCATTCTGGAGGCTGCAAATGCGAAACTTAAGGGCAGATGTCGGGGAAATTGCTGGAGGGATAAGTCCCGAGTAACGAGAATTCTTCCATGATTTTTGTGAAGCTATTAAGGAGGATATAGCATGTGTCAATATTTGCAAATTTGTCGTGAATTGCTCTTCCAGAGCTAAGATGCTTAGTTTCTATTTTTTACATTTCTTTTGGCTGTAAAAAGGGAAGATAAAAGACAGTTTCTGCAGAAATGAGTTTTTGAAATAATAAACGAAGCTAGTTTTGAGTTTTATACTAACAATATGGAAATGGTTTAAATTAGACGACTTTTTTTGAGCTTTGTTTTTAACGGAAATCAAATAAGGAAGGATGTAGACGTAAAGCTTAAGTTTAATAAAGGGTCACCGAGGGGAACGAAGGGCACCCACAACTGACTGGCGAATGGCGAAACAGGAAATTTGGGCGCCGACGATTTGGCGCGAGGTCTTTACGGAGCAGGGACATTGGGCGCTAGGACTTTTGGGCGTCCGGCACATTTGACGCACGGACTTTTGGGCGAACGGAACATTGGGCGCACGGACTTTTGGGTGCCAGGAACATTGGGCGCGAGGACTTTTGGGCACCGGGAACATTGGGCGCACGGACTTTCGGGCGCCCGAAACATTGGTCGCACAGAAAATTGGGCGCATGGACTTTTGGGCGCCTGGAACATTTGGTAAAATAATGATAATTTCATTCGTTTTTGCGTCGCTCTAAAGATAAATATTTCACTTCTGAGCCGATTTTTTCGAAAAATGTACGCAATTTCATTTATTTTCTTAAAAAATGAGCATGTTTCTTCACTTTCCTCCTTAATGTTTTGCTTTTATTGTTCACGGAAGGCATTTTTTTTTCACATGAACTAGAGTTTGGAGAGGGACAATTATCTGTTATGGATCGTTTTAAAATTACCAGTTTGTGATTACGTATGCTACAATTTTTGTTTTCGCCTTATCATTGTAGTTAGGTTACAGTAGTTGCCAAACCGTAGTTATATGACCATTTTCTATAGAAACAATCTTATTCATGCTCTCATTAGAACTTGTGTTGCATTTTAGACTTTTTAATAGGCTTGTTCACTTATGCGTCTCTCTCACTTATGCGCTTTTTTCCTTTGGTCCCTTGAGCCGGCGCGTAAGTGAGAGTTCACTATAGTTGCATTATAACTAAAATTGAGTATTCTTTGTGCGATATCAATTTATTACCAAATGATATTTTAATTTTTTCCACAGACAAAGCCGTGCGGGTACCGCTAGTTTCTGCTAATAAAGCTGAAGGTGGGTCTGTCTTTCTTTCCTTCTTTCTTTCTTTCTGTCTGTCTATCTATGACACGCGTAGGGCCCAAACCGTTCGGTTGATTTCCATTAAATTTGGCACAAAATTGATTTGTATCATGGGAGTGTACACTTCGAAGCTTTTTTTCGAAAATTCTATTCCGTTCTTTTTCTATTCTAGTTCTTAGCTCATTTTTCACACAAATTTGATAAAATTGGGGAGAAACATTTCATATACATTTTTTAATTTTATGTCATTCGAAAGCTTAGAATTTTCTGTTAAAAATGATAACATTTCGAAGGTTCTACAAGCAAGAGAAGAGCTAAATTAATAGTTTGTAGAATTTCGGAATTGAAGGCTTACCTTAAGCTAACCAAGCGATTCTAAATGGCTTAGCTTGAGAATAAAGTCAATAATTATGGCGGAATCGAATTTATTTTCTAAACGTAGATTAAGATTTCATATTGTTACCATGATTACGTTTCCATATATTTTGTTTGTTTCGTTCGTTTTTTTTAATAATTTTTTTAATGTATTGGTTTTTGTAGTAATCTTAACTCCAAGACTTATTAAAATGAGTCAAATAAAATGTTTTAACTATTGAAAAATCATTCGCTTTTATTTTCTCAGTTTTTAAGGAATCAAAACTCGGTAAATTATACAAATATAGTATAAATAGCGGTACTGTAACGTTCTTTCTAAAATGTTTTATTTCGGAAAATGTATCATTTTGTTTTTAAAGCTAGGAAAAAAAACTTCCTTCTTCTTTTAAACTTTGGTAAGACTTCTGTTGGTTTCTGTACCCAAGTAGCATCAACTCATCGGATTTTGCTCGGCCGATCATCGAATTCCTCGTAAAATGATCCCGCAACTCACGATGACATCGTTCCGATCAGTATCCGAGCACGGTTTTCGATGAGCTACTTTTCATCGGAAAGCGATATCCTTCCGATCAACTTTCCCGATGAAAATAAGCCTAGCATCCAAAATTGATCCTAAATTCATCGGCACGGGACTGCACTGCTCGTAAATTGCTCCAAATCTCATCATATTTCGAGCAAAACCCATCGGATTTCGCTGCTCGGATTCTGTTTGGCCAATGAGACATATTGGAGCAATTCCCGATGAGAACTCATCGAATCCGATTATCGGCCGAGTAGAATTTCATCGGGTTTCGATGAATGGCCGATCATCGGCCGATGAGATTATGCTGCTAGGGTAAGCAACAAATTGTTCTCATTTTCTCTTTTGTCTTATTTTGATATATACTTTTAAGGAATTATATTTGATTTATAACTAAAATTGAGTATTCTTTCTGTGATACCAATTTATTACTCCTGATTTACTGACTGTAATTTACAATGCTAACGTTTCCTTTTAAGTATTGAAAATAGTTAAATTTATGCTAATTTCATAAAGAAATGTTCTTTTTGCCTTTCTTTTAAAATTTGTACGAGTTCCAGTTTGTTGTTAGATTCACTATTAATTGAATGCATTTACATCAAATACTGCATTCTCTTATTACAAAATTCTTAAAACGAATTTAACCCAATAAATCAAACGTTTTTGAAACTCCCAACCTTAAAGTCAACGAAACTTACAGAGGTAGTGAAATCACGACAGTAATAAGAAGAACTTGATGGCTTAAAGTGGTTTAAATTTGACAACAAATTAGTGATATTTCGACAAATTACAAGCCAAAAATGATGTGCCAATTTTAGTGACATATGAAAGACTTGATTTGCTTATCGTGTTTACTGCCTTCCACATTTACTACGAATTCCATATTTTAACTCTTACGACGAGCGCCATCAATTTTGAGCACTTCACATGCAACCATGTTTGTTTTTTCTTTGCATTTCTCTCGCAAAAAATACCGCTGTTTACGTAAAAGAACCTATTTAACTGAAAGTCAAAGGTGGTCCGTGATAGCCCGATAGGTAAGGCGTCGAACTCGTAACCGGAGGGTCCCGGTTTCGATCCCAGCCTATCAAAGATCCACCGTCTTCATTCATGTTGGCTGGGGGACGTTATAAATGTTCTTGGTTCACTAAGTCCTCCAAGTTGAACGATACCTCTTGGGGTACTGGACCAGGGGTTGCTCGGCATTTGGTCTGGATTAAAAAGAACAGAGCACTCTTCAGGACCCTATCCTGGTTAAACCACGGGTTGTGGTCGGTACGAGGGACCTTGGATGGTGAAATGAAATGATAGTCACAGGTGTGCAAATTTTCAAATGTACCAAAATATACAGAGATCTTGAAAAACAAAATAACTGTAGGAATAACCCAAGTTAACTGTAAATATACAAACGAAAAAAATAACCTTTTAATTTTATAAAACGGGCAAAGCCGTGTGGGTACCGCTAGTAATTAATTAAAGCTATAGTCTGCTAATGCTGTTGGCTTGAACTAACTGCTCGGATGCAATGTGATAGAATTTTTCGAATGAGCTTAAACAGTTGAGTGCAAGTCTTCACAGAAAAAGTTCCGAAACGATAGAATGCAGTTGTCTACTCTAAGCTTTTATGGGTGATTTTCTCAACACGTTAACTTTTGCCAATGCCAAGTAGGAAAAATTCAACTTGTAATTAATTAATAATTGTTAATATTTGTTTAAAGACAACTTATTTAAGATCACAAATCAGTGCTCACCAACGAAAAAAAATTAAAAATAAAATTTTAATGACAGTTTTAAATTTAAGTTTAATGCAAAAAGTGTAATTACCATCTCCCGGCTTAAACACTTTCCTCACTCAAGAAATATTTTTAAAACTTTATTCAATTGATAAATAATGACAAAGAAAACAAAATACACCATTTAGAATATTGCTTCGTATATTTATTTTACATTATTTACAAACAAAATAGATTAAATCTAATTTTTTAAAGAAATAGTAGTATTTTTCGTTGGAATTTTAAACTTTTACAATAGAGTCATTCCATGTCAAGTGGACTAGCGGTCCCCACCCGACCATCTCCGATTTGGATCAAATTTTACAAAGGTATAGACATGCCTATGAAACTAACCTGTGCAAATTTTTAGCTTCCAAGATCCAAATCTGGAGGAGCTAGGATCCCGCAAAAAATGTGGCCCAAAATGGCGGATGAACTTCATGAAACAAGTTGCAATGTTTAGGTCAAGGTTGCAGAAAATTTTATCACAGTGGAAGCCTAATTTTTTTTGGAGCTTAAAGTACTTTTGGTTGTCAACACTCTCCAGTATATTCTTTGAGATTGCGCTTATTAGATTTTGTGTAGCACATGCCTAAACTGGCGAAAAAAAGCGGTGGGCAATTTTTTCCCTGGATTTCAGGTTGTCATACATTTTTAACCAAAAAAAATTCAAAAGTTTATACTTCGTAGTTTTATTGTCCAAATACTTGTTTTTAATGTTTTACAGCTACAGAGCTTAAATATTGTATTTGTTAAAGATATTGGCACCCTAAGTGTCGATGAAAACGCTTCTTTTGAAAAATCGCCTGTTTTCAACTCACTATATCTCAGGTTTGTCACCTAAGACCATTTTTTCTTTGGCACCATTAGAAAGAACAGATTTTTTCCTATCGAAATGAGTTTTTTTTTTTGATGGTGTTCTTTCGAATAAGGATGAAAAAATTAGCTTGAAATACTGTCTGTTATGAAGAATTGGCATAATTAGGTTAAGACTGCAGAAAATTTTATCACACTGGGGGCCTAATATTTTTGGAGTTTAAAGTACTTTTAGTGGTCAATACTCTCCAGTATTTTTTGTGAGATTGAGCTAATTAAATTTTGTGTACCACGCATGTTAACTTGCAAAAAAACGCGTTAGGCAATCTTTTTCCTGTATTCATAAATTTTTAACCAAACGAATTCAAAGGTTCATGTTTCGTAGTTCTATTGTCCAAATACTTGTTTTTAATGTTTTACAGCTGCAGAACTTAAATATTGATTTTGTAAGAGATATTGTTGTCAAAAGTGTCTATCAAAACCATTTTAATGAAAAATCGCCTGTTTTCAACTCACTGTATCTCAAGTTTGTCACCTTCCACTGTTTTTTTGTTGGCACCATTAGAAAGAACAGATTTTTTCCTATTGAAATGAGTTTTTTTTTCGATGGTGTTCTTTCGAACAAGGAAGAAAAAAATAGCTCGAAGTATTGTCAGTTATGAAGAATTGGCATAATTAGGCTAAGACTGCAGAAAATTTTATTATACCAGAAGTTCGAATTTTTAACAACTTAAAGTACATTTAGTTGTTTATATAAATACTCTGATAAGAAAAAATCTGTTATTTATAGTAGTACTAACGAAAAGATGATGGAAGGTGACAAACCTGAGTTACAGTTCATTGAAATTAAGCTATTTTTCAAACAGGAATTGCCAATAATTTTCATGTATGCTACACAAAAGCTAATGAGCTGGAAATCACATAATTATTAGAATCTATTAACAACTAAATGTACTTTAAGTTGTTAAAAATTCGAACTTCTATTATAATAAAGTATTCTGCAGTCTTAGCCTAATTATGCCAATTCTTCACAACTGACAAAACTTCCAGCTTTTTTTTTCCTCCTTATTCGAAAGAACACCATCGAAAAAAAAACTCATTTCGATAGGTAAAAATCTGTTCTTTCTAATGGTGCCAACGAAAAAACGGTTGAAGGTGACAAACTTGAGATACAGTGAGTTGAAAACAGCCGATTTTCCATTAAAATGATTTTGATAGACACTTAGGGTGCCAATATCTTTTACAAATACAATATTTAAGCTCTGCAGCTGTAAAACATTAAAAACAAGTATTTGGACAATAGAACTACGAAATATGAACCTTTGAATTTGTTTGGTTAAAAATTTATGAATCCAGGAAAAAGATTGCCCACCGCGTTTTTTCGTAAGTTGACATGCGTGCTACACAAAATTTAATAAGCTCAATCTCACAAAAAATACTGGAGAGTATTGACAACTAAAAGTACTTTAAATTCCAAAAATATTAGGCCCCCAGTGTGATAAAATTTTCTGCAGTCTTAACCTAATTATGCCAATTCTTCATAACAGACAGTATTTCAAGCTAATTTTTTCATCCTTATTCGAAAGAACACCATCGAAAAAAAAACTCATTTCGATAGGAAAAAATCTATTCTTTCTAGTGGTGCCAAAGAAAAAATGGTCTTAGGTGACAAACCTGAGATATAGGGAGTTGAAAACAGGCGATTTTTCAAAAGAAGCGTTTTCATCGACACTTAGGGTGCCAATATCTTTTACAAATACAATATTTAAGCTCTGTAGCTGTAAAACATTAAAAACAAGTATTTGGACAATAAAACTACGAAGTATAAACCTTTGAAGTTTTTTGGTTAAAAATTTATGACAACCTGAAATCCAGGAAAAAAATTGCCCACCGCGTTTTTTCGCAAGTTTAGGCACATGCTACACAAAATCTAATAAGCGCAATCTCAAAGAATATACTGGAGAGTGTTGACAACCAAAAGTACTTTAAGCTCCAAAAAAAATTAGGCTTCCACTGTGATAAAATTTTCTGCAACCTTGACCTAAACATTGCAACTTGTTTCACGAAGTTCATCCGCCATTTTGGGCCACATTTTTTGCGGGATCCTAGCTCCTCCAGATTTGGATCTTGAAAGCTAAAAATTTGCACAGGTTAGTTTCATAGGCATGTCTACACCTCTGTAAAATCAAATCCAAATCGGAGATGGTCGAGTGGGGACGATTTGAAAAATTGGTCCAGTTGACGTGGAATGACTCAATACCAACTTTTTTTTACTGCAAAGAGTTACAAGTTTCTTTATTTTTTCATTTGTCTGCTTTACATTTATTTTTATTTAGTCTATAAAATATTAACTGTAGGCGGACTCGAAGCATAATGAGTACAAGAAAGATCGGTTTCGCAAGAAACGCAAGTTAGCATGTGTAAACCTAACACTGATTTGTTATTTTCATTCCAAACCAACTAATGAAGCTTCATGATATTTGGAATTGACTGAAGTTTTTTTGGTAGCAGAATTTCAACTCGCTTTATATCAGTCTCTGTGACGGTGAAGAGCCTTACTTTTAATGCTTAACGCAATTTAACATAAAAGTAAACATAATTACAAAATAGAACAAATAATTATTATTATATAAGTATTTTAAGTCATAAGTTAGCTAAAATAATAATGAATTTGTTCTAAATTATTCTAAGAATAAAAAAAGAAAACAGAATTATATGACAACTAACAAGGAGAAATTTAATTAAGATTTTAAAAATTTACTTTTGAAAAATATTTTCCTTTAATGTTGATCTGTTCCGTAGATAAAAACTATTTTGGAGTTCAAAATATTCTAAACTACTTTTTTCATCTCCATTATATCATTTGAACTTTACCTAAAGAAAATAATAATTTAACAACTAACAGTTTGAAAAAATAAATAAACAAAATCCAAATGTAAAAAATAAAATTTCTAATTTATACTTGAATTGTTAACCATAACTAAACAATAATGTAAATATTTGAAGTTAAAAATTTTAACTGAAGTTTTAACTTCAAATATAGTTCAGCACAAAGCCTATTTGATCATTTTTCATTTAATAATGTAAATGTTACAGACTGTTCCTAGAATAGAAGAGAAACAAAATTGTGTAGAAAACTTACCATGAAAAATTTCGTGGAAATAAAATACCATTAACGTTTGGATTTATTTTTAAATGCTTAATTTTGTTCTATTCAGTGAGAAAAAAACACTTTGAAACACAAAATATTCTAAACTAGTTTTAAAATATTGATTAGAATAGTTAAATTTATAAAATTTTATTCTTATAAGTTTTAAAATTTAGATGTAACTAATTAAACAACTAATAACTTTCATACAACTAAATATCATTCTATCTAAATTATTATGAATTTTAAAAATTGAACAATGTGCCTAACTTATTGCCATTTGAAATTTGCTAAAAGTATTAAATAATAACGCAACAATATAAATAACGTGTATTAAAATTCTTAAAATCCATTAAAATGTCACTCTCCCGAAACCACTTCGTAAGTGGGGACGGAAATGACAGGGACGGAAATGACAAAACAGTGGGTTTTCGAAAACAGTGTGAAAAGTTTTTCATATCGTTAATTTAACTGTTGATACCTTAAAAGTGTTCGTAAGAACACATTCGGAAGTGGAATTTTTTTTAATTTTATTTAAATTTTCTGAAAGATAACCAGGGGGACGGAAATGACATTGAATAAAGTCACGCATAGAATTTTTCAGATAAAACAAGTCTCACACACCCTAAAAGATGTGTAAACTTCATTTAAAGCGTATTTTTCTGCTAAGAAGAATGTTCTTAAACATTTTGAGCTATTTTATTGCCAACTAGCGCCATTTATAGAATTTTATTGAAGGTTTTTCTACTTGGGGGAAATTTTTTTCAAAACCTGGGGACACGTATAAATTGAGCTCTCTATCAAAATATGTAAATATGATAAGGAATGCTTACATGGTACATTGAAGTACACACTTGTACTGTATCATAATGCATATGTATTAATTTTTTAAAATGTTTCTTCATACAGTAATTTTTGTTTAAAGTTGACAAATGTGTGTGGGGACAGGGGACGGAAATGACATTTTGCCTATATATTATTTTTTTTAATATATAATTTAAGTGCAAAATAGTGCCAATGCACGTTGTCATTACTCTTTGTGAGCAACTTGAATAGAACATAGCATTAGATAATGAAAATAGGTGTTTAATTGGAAGATATGGATGAAGGACACAAAAGTTAACGAATTGAGAAAATAACCCTTATATGTAAGCTGTAGAATAGCATTGTGCATATGAGTGCTACAGAAGCGGATGCAACCAGATCCCGAAATACAATGAAAACGAAATATCACCCCCCCCCCTTCCGCACAATAAAAAGTAGAATACGCATTACGATTAAAACGGAGCTAAAATACCTCTCACCCTTATAAAAAATAATTTCATTTCGAAACATAAAACTGTCCACCATTACCGAAGAAAAACTTATTGATGGAGCTCAGACACAAGCCCCTAATTCAGAGCGGTTAATTCCCCCCCCCCCCGCCTTCATCTAACCAGACTTTGGAAAATCAAAATATTTATGTTTAATTGCACGTGGTTTTTTGGTACAATTTTCATGGAGCACATACCCATTACCCCCCTACTTTACCCACCAAGAAAAGTGAAATGTTCGCTCTGCCCAAAAGTCACCCGCGCAGAAAGATTTGGGCGTTCTTACTTCTAGCGCGCCCAAAAAGTCGGGAACCCGAAAAGTAACCTACGCCCAAAAACCTTTGCGCCCAACAATCCGGGCCCAAAAGACCTCGTGCCCGAAAAGTCTCTTACGGTCAAAAGTCCACAGCCCCTATCAATCTGGGTGCCCATAGGTCCGCAGGCTCACACGCCCAAAAGAAGTTGCGCCCAAAAAGTATCGCGCCCAAAAGCCCCAGCACCCAAAAAGACCTCGCGCCCAAAGGACTTAGCTCCCAAAAGCCCTCGCGCCCAAAAATACCGGCGTTCAAAAGGCCTCGCGTACAAAAGTCCCGGAGCCCAAAAGGCCGTGTGGCCAAAAGTCCCGGCGCCCAAAAGACCTCGCGCCCAATCGTCCGCGCCAAAAGGCCGGCGCCCAATCTGCCGCGCCAAAACTTCCTAGACCGAATGGAGACCTTCTAATGCAATATTTCTCTTGCATTCTGGAGACTGCAAATGCGAAACTTAAGGGCAGATGTCGGCGAAAATGCTCGAGGGGTAAGTCTCGAGTATCGAGAATTCTTCCATGATTTTTGTAAAGCTATTAAGGAGGACATAGCATGTGTCAATATTTGCAAATTTATGGCAAAATGTTCGGCTAGAGCTGAAATGCTTTGTCATTTCTTACATTTCTTTGGGATGTGCTGCCCGGGAAGGTAAAATACAGTTTCTGCAGAAATGAGTATTTGAAAGAAAAAAGAAGCGAGTTTTGAAGTCCATACTAATAATATAGAAATGTTTAAACTAGACGTTTTTTTTTTCGAACTTTGTTTTTAACAGAAATCAAACAAGGAATGTTGTAGACGTAAAGCTGTAGTTCGATAAAGGGTCACTGAGGAGGACGAAGGGCACCAACAACTCACTGGCTGATGGAGACCTTCTAATGCAATATTTCTTTTGCATTCTGGAGGCTGCAAATGCGAAAATTAACCTTTTGGATCCGGATTATTCGTATATGAGTTTTCCTTACGAGACGGGTGGTACAAGTGTTGAACCGTAGATCCCTTTACCTCCGAAAACGGGAAGGTGCAACGGCAAGCACTGAGGTTTTATGACTTCGCAATTCGAAAACAAAGCCGTAATTCCCTAGTAAGGGAGTATGAACTCTTGGAAAAATCTCTTGTTCCAAAGTGTAGAAGTGAAGATTTTAACCCCGTCCTCAAAGGAAAAAAAGACTTGTGGTACAGCATGTGTACCACCCGGTTTTTAAAGGTTAAGGGCATATGTCGGGGAAATTGCTCGATGGATAAGTCAGGAGTAACGAGAATTCTTCCATGATTTTTGGGAAGCTAATAGGAAGGATATAGCATGTGTCAATATTTGCAAATTTGTCATGAAACGTTCTTCTAGAGCTAAGATGCTTAGTTTTCCTTTCTTGAACTGCTGGCTGTGCTGCCCGGGAAGATAAAAGACAGTTTCTGCAGGAATGAGTTTCTGAAATAATAAAAGAAGCGAGTTTTGAAGTCCATACTAACAATATGGAGATGTTTAAGTTTGACGGGGGGGGGGGGGGGGTTCGAGCTTTTTTTTAAACTGAAATCAAATAAAAAAACGGTTGTTGACGTAAAGCTGAAGTTCAATAAATTACAAAATTGAAAATAAATAAATAGCAATAATACCAGTGAAAAAGTGCGGTTAGGACCCTGCTCCACATTGACGTAAAGCAGAAAAATAAAGCAAAAACGTAAAACGGATTAAATGGTGTTCCTATGGAAAGTACCCGGATTTTCGGTTTCTGCCTTCGGTTTCGGTCGCGTTTTCTGCTGATGTGGAGCAAGGCCCTTACTGCTTCCGACGACAGTGTAGCTTATAACAGAAAATATCAGCGTTGCAAATGATGAGTTACGCATTTTTTACAATGCACCAATAGACGATGCTGATTTTAATTCGTTGAAATTTTGCATTTTATTAGTGTCTTTTTTTTTAAAAGATTATGACGATTAAAAAATTAATATTCAACTAGCGTTTCGTTTCAAATTTAGTATTTATTTAAATCAACTGTTTCTTTGAGTGCTTATTTGTTTGTCCCTCTATTAATAAGCTTAATTTTGCAAGAATTACTGCTTTCTCTTCATTCCACTTGATTCTACATCTTTATGTAGTTATTTATTCCATACATAACTGTGATGACCATAAAAACAGTATATTGCTAATAATATAAATTGGGGAAAAAATTCTCTAGACTAGCACACATTTTCGATTTTGGGCGTATTCTGTGTTATTTTATTTTAACCAATGATACTTTTCCGACCTGCCACATTTCTAGCTTTATCAGGTGAAGAGCATCATTGAAGGTTTAACCCATTTATGCCCAAGTTTTCTTTAACAATTTTTTTTTCAATTTTTATTTGCTTAAAACTGTTACTTGGAATCGTTTACATACATTTGAGGCGTAAAATAGATCGCCGTTGCCATATTTATTATGTTATTTAACGTTCTGTTTATGGAACACTAGGCAGGGCAAATATGTCCGCAAAATACGACCTTACTTGACTTTACTTTTGCAAAGTAACATTACAGAAGGCAACTGTGATCAATTTTAAGCAAATCATTTCAAAATACGTAGTTTAATTTTATGAAAAATAAGTTCGCACCCCCCCCCCCTCCACTTTCTGCGGTTACCCATGCTGAATCGTTGCTTGACTGATTTGTCTGAAAATAGCTATCAATAAATAAACTCTGATGTCTAAATAGTGGCTCTAACTGGTTTTTTCAAGAAGAATGACTATTTAACTTGTGAAAAATAGCTTTAGTAAAAAGATATACCCATTACAGGCTTTTGTATGCAGTAACTAACAAGCGTTACGTCTTTGGGCTACTGGTCATAAATGGGTTAAAGAAAAAAAATACGTATTTTAAAAAGAAAGGAGTGAGGGGGGGGGGGGGAATTCAATACGAAATTATATTATACTGGAAAATCTCTAACAAGATTGTAAATTACAAATGAGTTAATAATTGAAAAAGCTGTTATGTATATAAATCACAAACATTAATAATAAAAATGATAATAAAAGGAACATAAATGTAAAATCCTTTTAATAAAATGACTCTAAGGTTAGTATAGAATGTACTCCTATGTGTATTCTAAAAGTATGTAATATTTCAGCTTACAGAAAAATCTTTGGAAAAACTAAGTAGATAAATACTAGAGGGCAGACACCTATACTCTCTGTTTTTCACTAACTCACAAAACTGCATCGGATCACATTACGATCAGATCTCAAAGCTCTCTTCAAACTTCCGTCAACTGGGCTAAAGAGTAAAGTAATCGCTGTGAAATATAGGTGATATATAATGGAGTTGGTGTAGTATTTTACTTTGCAATATTAATGGAATGTAATTTCTCATTTTTGATTAGAAAAAATTTAACTGTAACGATTCTTGTAATGATTTTTGTGCCTAATTCATTTATTTGGTGGACTTTTCATTTTGATGTAAATTTTGGAGTTTCAGGTTGAAGAGAGAAAATTTTAAAAACTATCCGCGAACTTATTGCGGTAATTCTAACTCTGATCACTCATCGCTAGCTAAAGTGATTGCTATAATGAATTTGAATTAGCTATCGTTGCAGATTTTTTTAGAAGCAAACTTTATCAGAGTATGAAAATCCCACTCTTTTTATTTGTTTTACATAAAAATTTACTGTACATTACCAATAGCAATCACCTGAAAAGCCCTGAAAAGTTAAAAGTTTTTGGTGTGACACTTTTTAATTTATATTTAATTTATAACTGTTGGTACTTAATCTGAAATATTGGGCAGTATCAAAGAAGGTTCAGTTGGATTATTAAATTACCAAGAAAAAAAAATATTTTTAAGTCCTTTGTAATGTTCGCCACCTCTCAAAAATGCAACAAACAACCAAATAACAGCACATTTTGAAAATTATATCATTCTACGTGAAAATTCGATTGATGACAAAAACTACATTAGTTTTCCGAAAATTTACATTTAATAGAATCATACCAAAATTTCACATAGAAGCTGTCTAAATTTTCTCGATTAAAATTTCTTACTTTGAAAATTTAAGTTATACTCCATCCTCAGGATCAGCATTACAATTTTTCCAATTCTCTAGTAATGCATCCCCCCTCACCAAAAGAACATCAACATTTAAAATAAACAGTTTAATTCTTTCGATTTTAGAAATAAGATAGTAACTTGTAGGTGCACACATATATCATAATAGAATTTCAACTTCTTTTATGAAATGCTTTCAAGCTTTTTCGGCAAATACCTGAAACAACGTCTCATTTTAACATTAACCATACCAGGGACGTGATAAAGAAAATAGCAACTTAAGCTATTAAACCAAATATGATCGGAATGCGCTGATCATTGTTAAGAAAACAGCGTGAAATTAGTATTGTCATGACGTAAAGTTATTTTGTCTTGAATAAGGAAAATTTCCCGCATGAACACAATTACTACCGATGACAGATAAATTAAAGAGAGCATTATCGAAGTTGTGTGATAATCAAAGAGATTTTAACCTGCTAACATTAAATGATGTGGAAGATGAATTTTGAAGCCTGAAAAACGAAAAAAATAAAGACATCTATGAGATAACGCCAAAATAATTCAGATCCTATTAGGTTACGACAAGCGTCGTAAAGATGTGAAATAAAAATGACCAATATTTTTGAGTACAACGAACTACGTTTTAATTACAATAACGAGCAATTAAGACTCAAAAAAATGTATTGAAGAACCCCAATTCGTCAAAAAACTTGATAGTGTCGCTTTTAGATTACGAAAAAAAACCCTTTTAGTCTCTCAATTGTACATTTATATATATATTTTTTATGTCCACAATATGCTGCGTATTTTGCCACTGCTGAAAGGTTTCTCTTAAACACTCTTAGAGGAAAAGATTTCTGGAAAAACTTTAATGAAAAAAAAAAAAAAAACTGGAGTGTTTGACAAACAAAAGAAGTGTGTTTTTTAAAATAACCAGCAGCGCTTGCTAACATTATTTTTGAATTTTAACAACGACAGGTACGTAAAAATTTAAAAAAATTTCTTGAATGAAATGCTTTCTTTGAAAACTAAGATATGTAAAGGATATATTTTAAAACAAATGTCATTTGTAAGTTAACAACGTTTAAATATTCCCTCGATTAAAATTGGAAAATAAAATAACCATAGAAATATATGCAGCGTAATGTATTGTTAAAAAAACCTTTAACATATCATGGTTTTCTTAAAAAACGTAATACTAAAGTTTCAACCTCTCCTTTTCTAAATTACCGTTCTTATTCTTGAGAAAGATTAAAAATAGCAGATCTATTCTACTCTTCATCATGAAGATTAACGTGATGTTGGCAGTGTCATCTATTATAAAACTTTATATGAGGATGATATAAACTTATTTTGAAAGTTTTAATTGTTGATATAATGCAGTTTCACTTTTACAAAGGAAAGAAAAACTTCTTGAACGATAAACGTATTAAATCTAAGAAGAAAACTTTTATCGAACAAACTTTCGAAGAACAGAAATTAGCAACACCATTGCATATATTTTTTATTCTCATGAAAATTTCGGATCAATCTTTAAAATTAGAATACTCCCGTACTAAACCTTATCATCTCTTTTAAGAAGCCTATGTTGAATAATATGGATAATCTTGACGTCCCTTTTTAAGCTCAACTTTTAAAACTTTCCTTTCCTAAATGATATGTTTGAAATAAACTTTAAAAGGCAAATGCTTGAGTTCTACAAGTGCATTATTCATAAGTTTTAAGTCAACTTGAAAGTTTTTGAATTACTTAGTGCGTTTGACTACCCATGCGGGAAAAAGCTTTTCTTTATCAGCATGCAATTTGAATTTTATTTTAATTTGTTGCGACTGAGAGCTAATTCATACATTAAAGTAGATACACTTCGGCTTTTAAATACTTTCGCACTGTTCATCCTGTAAAATTGAATAAGATATGATTCATCAAAGAAGAAACTGAGTTACTTCAACGATACTTTCATTTACATTATAATATTTTCAACTTTAAATATGAAACATTGAACTGATTGCTTGTCTCGCACATTTCTTTTGAACCGCTCATTTTTCAAGACAGTTATGAAAAATTGGAGTTATATACAAAATGTTTTAATACTAACTGTTTTCAAATGTTAATTTAAATAATTGGTGCTGCAGATAAATAATTCCCGCTAACTGAGTGTTAAGTTACGTGCTGAGTTTAGTTCTCTCTAAACGCCATTTTGATTATTTCGACAAAACTTGAATACAATATAGTCACGTATACAAATATTAATTTTTAAGTATCTCTAAAGTTTAGCATCTTGGAAGGGGAGAAAATCAATGAGAAAAGTATAACATTAATCACCATTTTTTTGATCAGACATACATTTTAATAGCAGATTTTTTTTTTATTTTTACGCAGAAAGTAGATAATCTATCACAAAATAAGAATGTATAATTCTTTTACTGGACGAAAGCCGAATGACTGAAACTTATACATAAATTTCAAAAGTATGTTTAGTAGGGTGGAGTGAAAAAATAAAAGTGCAAAATAAGTTTAGCCTGGGTGCGGAAAAGTTGCCCCTTATGAAGCTTATTTATTGTGCAAAATTTTAGCAAAATAAAATAATATCTTTATCTGCCTATCTGGCCTTGAAATTTAATTATTTTGCTTAATTTTTCACCTATATGGCAAAAACGAAATGATAAAAGTATAACATCTCTCATTTGAAGTTACGAATGATCGGCATTAAACTTTATTATTTGAAATAAATAGTCAGTTAATAAGTAAATGACCTTGGCAATTGTAGGATGATCTTTAAGTGTACAACTGTACATAGCGCTTGCGCACCGCACGTGCTCTTCCTGGCAGCCCAATGTTTACGTTCACTTATTTTGCTACTATCAATTGCGGTTTTTTTCTTCGAGTTAGCTGAACTCTTATCGTTAGAACGTTCTTTTTAGTTTATTTTACGTGTAAGCCATTTTTTCCCGTCCACGTGAGTACTTCTATGTAGTTATCACACGTTACTTAGGGCATTTCAAAATGCCCAAGACTCGATCATAAGACTGAAGTCCATTGTTTGGAACTCCTGAAATCTTCAAACATAATATTCTACATACGTATTCGGGTGTTATAAGACATAATTTATATATACGCCTATAATTTTTATAAACAAATCAAAAGGAACCTGCTTATATAAATGTGTGTTCCCGTGTACGGAATGATCTTAAATGCTTTATGGGGGAAAAGTTCACTTCCTTCTATATCGATCAACAAATATAATCTAAGGTAAGATAATACTATACGAAATATCGTAATGTTAAAACGAATTTAAAACAAAAAGATGTCCTTTTTTTTTTTTTCAAAAAGGTTGTGTCTTTTAGAGAATCAGTTGAGCAAAATCTTTTTGATATTTCATTGCGAAAATGCAAGGATTTTGTTCTCTGTTCTTGCAAAATTAAAGTTCCTATAGATGAAAGGGCATTTTTAACGGATCAAAGAACACTAGGTAAAATGATAATTGGAAATGTTGATACAAAAGCAAGCAAAATGATTGAAAAGTGATTAAAACGGAATGACAGAGCAGCTGAAAGAGCTAAAAATACTCATCTGCAAGATATTGTGGAAACAAAAGGTAGACTTTCTACTTCTAATACAGGGCATATTTTGAATTTTTCTAATTCTTCTCACGAAAATGAAGAAACGATTTCTGCCTATGAACAACTTAAAACAAAAAGCACAGTTATAAGTCAAGATTATCCTTCAACTTCGCAAATGAGAACTAGAATTCCAAATGTAGCACAGACCTGTGACAGAACTGGTGTTTCCGATAGGTCAGCTTCAATCCTCATAAATGCTACTTTGCAAGATATAGGAATAATTACGAAAGAAGATTCTTCTAAAGTAGTCGATCGTAGTAAAATTAGAAAAGAAAGGAATAAAAACTGTCTTGATTTGAAAAGAAATAATGAAGAACTCTCTTCATCAGAAGAATATGGATTGTACTTCGACAGTCAAAAAGACAAGAGTTTAATTCAAATTAAGGATGGAAAAAGGAGAGCTAAAAGAACAATCACAGAAGAGCATATTGCTCTAGTTTTAGAGCCTGGATCTAAAAATGTTGACCATGTCACTCCCAAATCTAGTAGTTTAAATGGCATAAAAATTAGCATATTAAGTTTTTTTAGAGAGAAGTGCTGACATTTCTAAGGTACAACCGTATAACGGAACAGTGGTCAATACAGGATCTAAAAATGGTTTAATAAGACAAATTGAGCTCTCTGTTGGACGACCTTTACAATGCTTTATTTGCTTACTACATACTAATGAATTACCGATACGTCATCTAATAAAGCATTTTGATGGAACAATTACAGCCCCTAAAGGGTTTTGTGGAAACCATTGGGGGGAAACTAGAATCTTGTGAAGGTACGCCTGTAGTTCACTTTTGAAAGGATAGAAGTAACTTTGCCCGAGATTGCCTTTAATGAACTTAGTACGGACCAGCGGTATCCCAAAGAAATGTGAACTGAAAATTCCGTTCAACTTGTCACCAAATGCTCCAGAAAAAATGAGTCATGCCAGATGGCTAACGAAAGCAAATGGAATTTTGCGGCCCATCGGAGAACTTGAGAATATTAACAGAATATGTTATTAGAATAGGCATGCATGTGGTTTGATTTTAAATCTAAATCATCATGTCGGTATGGTAGTCAGCATTTTTACAGCATAATAAAAAAATCTTGATTTCTACCTAAAGAGCTAAAGAATGTAGTAGATAAAACACTGCGATGAAACGTTTATTTTAGGAATCCGGAGAAAATTATACTATCTATGCTGTCTGATAATCGAATACACGTGAGAAAGTTGGGCCTTCAAAGATTCATTGTACATTTCAACGTAGATAACTATATAGATTAAATTGACTGGAACTCAGTTAACCTTACCAAGCACCCGATTACGTAGTCTATTTCTTCTAAGGAGATGAACTAGATGATGATTCTGGATATTCCTGAGGATATTAATATTTTAAAATATCCGTGCCATTCACAAGAAGTAGAGCGCTGTATGAAAATAATTACTTATACATCAGCAGCTGTATGAGGCAGCGACGTTCTGGACGGATTTATTAGATCAAGGATAGCATCGAGAATTTTGTTGCCTAAATTTGAAATTAAAAGACAATATTGTGGAGTTCTGGAAGACAACTCACCTAAATATTTAAAGACAAATTATAGGAGTTGTAATGGAACTTGTTATGCAGTCATCTTTACCTGACGCGATCTTGATTTCTTTTCTCAAGGAAAACATGCAAAGAGCGGCATTAAACTCCCTTAAATATAACGATTTTATAGAATTTTCTATGGTAAATAGGCAGATGAAGATAACTTCGTAGGAAGCTAAAACTTCAGAGATATGGTTACACCTATAGGGGGCAACTTTTCCGCATACAGGCTAATTAATTGCGATAAACTTTTTTTTTTCGAGCGTTTTCACTCCACCCTAATGTTTAGTGCTAACATGTAAAACTTATTGAGTTATTTAAAATCTAAAAACTTTCCGATAAGGAATGATTTATGTTTATTCATTGCAGTTATATTCATTAGCTCCCTTTCCTTTAATTGATTGCAATTTGCTTTTTTCTCCAATCATCATATAACTTTTCTTATTTCATAATATGTTATGCTAATCAACAAACATTTTGCTAAATTTTGACTTTCAAACGCTCATTTTGGTTTACTTGAATGCGTACAAAATTCAGCACACCTCGTTAATTAAAAGGATTGCTTTATTTTTTAAGATATCGGGTTGTCAGTACTCGAATACGGGAAACATTGCATTCACTGTGAAACTTTTTAGTTAAAAAGAATACTGCTTAAAAATTCATGCAATTCTTTTGTCTTTTAAATACCCCGTAAAATTTTAGTATGACACTAAAATCTGACAAAATAATGCAATACCGAAACAAATGGTGTTTTAAATCTTAATTTCAAATAACTATATATACATGACCAAACTCTTTAATTAGGCACGCTATTTCGATAAAGTTGGTAGGAACAGAATTAATTATTTTCTAACTATCTTAGATCTAAACCATTCTGTTAAGTCCTAACTTAAAGATATATGGGGTACCAAACCCAGTTTAATGTGGGTAATTAGCATCTTTACCTGAGCTTCCTGTTGGCTGCTAACGTCAAAAGATGCAAGAGGCCTGCACTTTAGCCATTTCCGGATTTCCTCCATAATTCTTCCCTTTCTCTGCTACAACGATGTACTCGTAACTACCTGATTAACTTTTGAGATAATATATTCTTGAGGAATGCTTGATGCATTGTGCGTTCTGAGGCTCTGTATGCTAAGCGTATCGTGTATTTTGTGCATTCTTTTTTCAGGTTGCATAAAATTGTAGGTTCTTTTCAATACAATGACTCCTCCTCCAAAAAAAAAATCATTGTTTTTTATCCGAACGCTTGTATATGAACATTATTGTAAGATTCAAAAAATGATGAAAACTGTTTCAAATGTTTGTGAAAAATTCTGTACGCATAAAGAAATATATAGTGAATTTCAAATAAACGTAAATCATGCAGAAAACTGTAGGTAATCCGTTTAGACCATTTTTGGGGATGAAATATCCCGGCAAAAAAAATTTAAAAAATCTGCTGAAAATTTTTGAAAAATTTGCAGAAGGTGTAAAAATGTTTGGAACATGCTTCAAAAAACCTGCAGAATATTTAGGGAAATATAGAAGAAAAAAAACTATTTTCTGCAGCTTATATTGAAGAAAAAATGTAGATTATTTCTGTCTTCCAAATAGTCGGCAGAAATCTTGAAAAAAACTTCAAGAAAACATTTTTTCACAGACGTTTTTGCAGACTATTTTTAGATGAGATATTGGGATAATTCCACATGTTAGGTTTTACTTAACATACTACCTTACATGTTACCGAAAATTATATTATTGTAGTTCATTGCTTGGACTTATAAATTCCTTGTCACTAAATTCGAAAACATGAGGGTTTCCCAACAAACTCAAGACTTCATCTAGCATCGGGTTTAGTGTTTTCTTGCAGGATAGCCATTTACAGTCCGTCAAAAGAAATCAATTGGTAGTTTCCAGTCCGTTACTAAGACATAACCAGTAGAAAAAACAACCTTCTTTCTTTTCAATATTTTTTTTTGTTACTGAGTTGATCTTAAAATCAAAGTAAGGTTTTAAATAATACACGAGGATGGCTGAGTCTGCATCTCTGTGCCTTAAAAACGACATGATATTTAATTGGAGAAAAAACAACGAAATTCAATACACACACAGTAGTTTTTTCTCGAGAAAGTAATACAAATCATGCCTGACAGTTGAATTCTTTTCATGAGGTTTATCAATCAACCCCAACTAATCGTATTTCCCGTTTTCGTGAGCAATAAAGTATTAATGGTTTGCTGGTTGGTTGGTATGGTCTGATTTATTTTTAAGGCACAAGAGCCCTAAAATACTATGCTGCGACAATCAATGATTTGTACATAAGTAATTTATGAGCAGTTTTAAAACACTTCCACACTTTCGTGAAAAAAAAGTGGAAAAATAAACTTTAAAAAAGTGTTCTAATCTCAAAGACCACAACAAGCAAAAATGATGCAAAACAATTGACTAACCTCATTTTCCCCTTCAGAGCTCAAAGGGACCAATTAAGCACATAAGTTATACCATTCAAGTAAACTTTCTTTGACCTTGCGTTATAAGCTTGGTGCCATCACCATCTCCAGGCGATATTGAGTTAAATACTATCTCCATATGTAACTTTGAGCTGGTCACACACATTGAATGTACAATCCTTTGAATAATAATATTTTTTAAAACTTGACTTCAGAATAACGCACAAATTAACAACATGTTATCTCTTTTTGCTAGTCACCAACACACACCTCTTCTGTCGGCCACATCCAGTACATATCTGTCCCGTCCTGTTGCCAACTTCCATTCAGAAAACATTCACATCTTCCCGGCAGAGCGATCTGTTGCCCTGTGTCGCCAGCACACTAAGAGGCTTACAACTTAGTCTTCTAAAAACTGTAAGCAGGAACACTTAAATTGTTAATTTTTGTTTTTTGAATGGCTGTAACAGAGTAAAAAACGTACAGCATAAAATATGGTAAGATATTTGCATATTGTTACTAGTCCGTCACTCCTTCAAACTTTCTTAAATGACGGTTCTAATCTTGATCAAGACACAATAAATGTATTTGCAAATATTTACAGTAGAGTAGGTAACAATTACTGAACATCCAGCAACTAAGCAATTATCAGTAATCACAGTTCACTTAACTCTTCGGCACCGAATTAAATCCAACATAAGTGAAGTAGTAATTCAACCAGTAGCGTACATAGACTTCGGCGCCCCCCCCCCCCGTAAGATTTATAAGTATGCCCTATCTTAGATTTATGGCAAAAAATGACATCCAAAATCCGTTTTAATACTTGACGTAAAATGTCGTTCTTCTTCTGTAATGATGTTAAGATACTTTTCTGTTTTTTTTCTCATACTATATGCAATGCACGCATTTAAATGAACTCTAAAATTTTACGTTCTTTTGTCTTTTTACTTAAACCCTGCCAGTCTTGTAAAGTACCTTTGCACCATGCATTATTAAAGTGTGCGCCATTTCTGTTTGCAAAAAGCCAATAAGGTTCACAATAAACGCCATTTAAAGTGCAAGAATAGCATAACCAACTTATTTCTAAATTTAGGAAATGAACCTAAAGGTCTATTTGGTGCAGAGTTCAAAATTTTGATTTTGAAATTTTCATTTTGAAAGTCATTTTCAGAATATAAACCAATGTCAGTGTTTACGTTAAAATCTGCTAAATTAGACTCATTTGAATCGAAACTGGTAGCGGATTCATCATTAGCGTTTTCAAAATCATTTTCAGAATGTAAACAAATATCAGCATTTATGCTAGAATCTAATATTAGACTTATTCGAATTGAAACTGAAGGCGATTTCATTATTTACGGCATGAAAATCATTTACAGTATCAGTATTCATGTTAGAATCTTTTAAACTGGACTTACTTGAATCGAAACTGGCGGGATTTTCATTGTTCGCGGAAAATGCAAATGTGTTTGCAATATCATTTTCTGCACTTGCATTTCCTTCACAAATCAAATAAACATTATTTTTCTTAAAAAAACTATTAATCTTCTGATATTTGTCAGCTTTTACTGCTTCTTCCTTTTTCCTTTTCCGAAACTCTGCACCAGACGGGGTTTTTTTTATTCATTTTGATGGAAACTTAGTAAAATATCAATGCATGACTATTTCGCGCGCAATAATAAAGCTATTTAGGTCAGTATATTGGAATAGAATAGACAAGGAAAAGAGTTCGACTTTGAGCTCTGTAAGTCTGCCGTGATTGCATATTTAAAGCAAACATGGTGGCGGCAATAGCAAGTTTGCTATGATAGCACAGTTGTTATCGTCCCCCTTTTTAATCCAAAATGGCATAAATCAGTTATTGTGACTTCTCAACAAGGTTCTTTAGTTGAATTTTTTTTTTCAAATTATCTGGCAAATTTTGAGACTGAAAAGGAAGGAAGAATTTTTTAAAATAAAGCCTAATGTCTCTTCAGTTTCGTGAAAACACTAATACTAATGCCGTCTCTTCTCAGGAGATTGAGGCATTAGTGCATATTAAGCGAGTAAGTTGCCACACTTAAGCCAGGCCGCCAACTTACCGTTGCATACTCTTACTTTATTATTCGCTAAAATTCTAGTTTCATTCGTTAAATTGAATTCGCCCCCTCCCAAAAACTGAGTTCAGGCGCCCTTGACCATAGGAGCTCAATTAGAGGTGGACAGGGAGCATATGTTATGCAGGAGAAGGCAGGGAGGGTGGTGAAATAATTACGTTATGCATCATATTTGTGACGTATCGAATCAGATTTCATTCGGAACACCTGGAAGTGACATTGAATACTAGGGAAAAGTTTCTTATGTTATTTTTTCAGAGTGCGCCCCCATACCTCTGGCGCCACCCCCCGCGCCGCGGGGGCTGCGGGGGCGCTATGTACGCCACTGAATTCAACATTAAATTGCAAAAACACTTTCGAAAAAAGCTAATAATATAACGAGTCTGCATTCAAAAACAAGCGTAAAAGCTTCCCAGCTAAACGCTGATACCAGACTAGCTAAAAAGAGTGTCGCACGCTCTTTCATATTCTTCAAGGACGTTTCAAAATCTTTCCAGTTTATTCTCATTCAAGAAATTTCTTTGTGGAATCATATACAAAATGCAAATGTTACAAGGGGCTGTCGTTCAATACCAACTACAATATTTAGTGTGTCTGATGGCTTTGAAGGGGCGGCAAACTTACATTGATAAATAAGCATAAAGGAGCTATATTTATTGTGTTATCATGGCTCAATACAGAGTCCGAATTTTTTTAATAACATTGTTAAAGCATACCGTTTGTTGTAAATAAATATATATATATATACATAAATCCGGTTCTTAAATTTCTTTTAAGCTATAATTTATTTTAAAAGAGACAAATGGTTTTTAAATTTTCGTATTTTTTCGTCGACTACAATTTTACGTCATTCTATATTATACACTGACAAATTATTGCTATGATACTTTAAGAACATCTCCCTTTCCCCCATGAACTTGAACAAAAGGATCCATTACACTGTGTTAAAATGCATATTATTCATTCACATGAATTTCAGAATCCCTTTGAGAGAAGCTTCAATAGATAAGAGAGGTATAGCTCCCTTTAAGCTTTATTGACTTAAATGGAGAGTTAGAAGTACTAGTGATGGCTGATTATTTCCGAAACGGATTTCACTATCTACAAAAGGATGTTTTGGAGTTCGTACTAGTTAAAACTCAAGTGAATGTATAATACAACGACCTATGTAGCTACGTAAAGTTTTAATGGTATCTAGAGCCTTTGTTGTTAAGTGGTTAGCTCATAAATATGCATTGTAGATATTAAGCTAAGTACATGCCTCTGTTAAAAGGGATGCTATGTGATATTTTCTTATTAATATAAAGGTTCGTGTATGTATACATATATATACTTATTAGCATAGTTTTTATTTATTTATCTACTGCAGTAGAACTCACTAATTTATTATTATCATATTGCCTTGTTAAAAACGAAAGAAAAAAATCATAAAATTCAGATAGCGTTCTAGTTGCCTGAATGTTCTATAAATTATGTTCCGAAAGCGCTTCGTAAAAGAGAAAGTATGTTAAAAACAAGCTAAAAAGCTCTAAATCCGTTCGATTGTGTCCCTAAAGATATTTATTGAATTTGAACTTATGAACACACTAGCAGAACCCGCACGGCGATGCCCGTGCATTTAAATGGGAAGGAAGTCCACTGAATAAATTTAAATTCATTCCAACCCTCTGAAGTAAAATTATTCTAGTTGAAGCGGTGTTGTAATTTGCCACTTTAGCGACATCGTATTTGTATGCTTGAATAAAAAATAAATGACTTCATATGATACTATATTTATGCATTTTACTATTCATACTGTCAGAAAACACTTTTCAAATATATTATTGGAAAAAAGTAAACGCAAAAACAAAAATGTCAAATTGATAGAAATTGGCCACTTTATCATGATTATTGGCCATGTAAACATTCAATGTTGTACTGGATTATTCATATATATATGAAAATATTATACCTTTATATGAATATAGTATACCATAATACGGAGGTATCATACCGTTAATTGAATATATTTTCCATTCATTAAATATATTATAAGGTTATAGCATTCAATATCTTTCTCCATCTTTCCCTTTTCTATTTTTTGACTTATCTTTATTTGTTTTAGTCTTCTTTAAAGCATTTTCTTTCTTGTACGGCTGCTTGTCCATTCCGTTTTCTTTTCTTTATTTTGCACTCTTTTTGCTGCTTTTCTTGTTTATTGTTTTAAGTAGCTGCTCTGTAACTCTCAGAAATTATAAAGAATGATATGTTTGGCTATCCTATTAAGAAATTTTCTCCTACTTTTTGGAGCATTTTGTTGGTAATTATAGATAAATTTTCTACAGTGAGTTGTTTTGTTTGAAGTAGATGACGTACACAAATTTATAGGAGTTTTTAGAGAAGTTATCACAATTGTTGCTGCTGTCACATTATCTTCATTAGTCGGATTTGCATTTGTTATAATTGCAATCATTATTTCAGTATTGGTAGAGTTGTTTTTAGAAAAATCATTCTGGAAAAAAAGCGCCAAACTTTGTATAACGGTCATGTATGATTTAAAACTCCCTCCTAATATTTCGGTGCTTTTATCTTGTCCATTTCGCCTCCAAAAATATTTTGAAAGTCTTTTGAGACATGAGCTTATTTAATACATTAAACTCTTCACCTGATGTTTCTGTTGCTAAACATTTAGAGTTATCAGTAGCATTCTCATCATAGGGGGCCAATCACTATAATTTTCTGAAAATATTGTGAGAGTTATTGGGCACAACAAAACTTTAATTTTTAAGAATATATTCTTATATTTCAACTCAAATTCACTTATTAGGCATCACAGCTCTAAATCTTATAGTATTTTTAAAACTATAAATGCATTGAGTTATTTTTAAATGTCGCATAAAAAACTCTAATCTTACCGTTTTCTCCATAACCTTTTAAACTACACTAAAAGTCCTTTTAAAGTTTAAAACAATTCGCCAAATAACTCAAAAATACATGTTAAGTAAGTAACAGGATATATACTCAAGTTTAGTAAATTTTCAAGGCTTAACTCTATACGTAAATTTAAACCACTGAGAGAGAGAGAGGAGAAGAAAGAGCAGCTTGTATGGAAAATGGATCTAGTGTTTCGGTTTTGCGTACAGAGTTAAGCCTTGAAAATTGACTAAATTTCATTAATTAATATCTCCTGTACTAATTAACGGACAGAAACGTGCTAAAACTTTTCTTTTTCAGAAAAAAACCCTTTCCAGCGATATATAATGTTTCGGGGTGGGGGAAGGTTTTCCCACCTCAATTATGGCGGATACACCAAAAATTAGACTAATTAATTAATTTAAAAATAGCTAATTCGAAATTAAAAATTTGGCCTTCGAGGCGCATTTTACTGGGATACGTTTGAATTTTTGTGCCAAGTTTCAGGTCTGTATGTGCTGTGAGGGCTCCTGGCCAGCGGTTACAAATGTACACACAATCAAACAAACACCGTCATCTTTACATATAGAGATTTACGAACGGATTGGGCTTGTTTTTGAGAAGGAGTTAGGAAATTTTTAACTTTTTAACATACCTATTAAACATCGTTCCTTTTTCTCCGTTCAAGTACAACTTCAACAGTTTTCTTTAGTTACTAGTCAATATAATCTTTCAATATAATATTGAGCGAAATTTTCTTACAAAAAATCGCTGTCGTCTGGAATTGTAAACACCGTCAAAAAGGATGTCCTTCCCTGGTCAATGACAATTGATTTTGGGGGTTGAAAGCTCTTCCGATAGTTTGATGCTAAATTAAGAGCAAAGGCTACCGGTAAAATCAAAGGAAATTTTCAATAATGCTGTAAAAAGTGTCCTAAAATTGTTCTATCACGTGCAGTAAAAAAGTGGACAAGTTTTGGTGTTCAAAAATGTCCTCAGAAGCATTTCCAAAAATGTTAAAAATTATGCTGAACTAAGTAAGTGTTCTGAAAAGTGTTCTCCTAAGTGTTGAAAACCTGTTCTAATTATTGTGTTTTAAAGTGTTTTAAAAAAGGGGGACACACGCGTCCATGCTCCAGAAATTTACTGTACATAGTATACCAGGTGTGTAAGTATGAAACCGGAATTTCCCATAAGTGGCGCTAGATGTCGATGTAGTTACCAACTCATCACGTCAGCGGTGTCTTGTTATTGTATTGATATCTGGCAAAGATTTCCAACTCACAATAACCAGAGTTTCATTCAGTAGCATTAGTTTATTAGAGATAAACATGTCGAGTTTTGTGCCAACAAATTACGATTTGCGGACATCACTAGTTTTCTGTTTTCATCTGAAGAAAACTGCAGCCGAATCGCATCGAATGCTTGTGGAGGCGTATAGTGAGCATGCTTTCGGTAAAACAGTGTTTCGAGTGGTTCAAACGGTTCAGAAGTGGCGATTTTGACGTGAGGAACGAAGAACGTGGAAGACCACGGAAAAAGTTTGAAGACGCTGACCTGCAAGCCTTGTTGGACGAAGACCTGGGGAAACTGTCAATACTAAACGCTACCGACAACAATTGACCAATTTGAATCGAGCTTTGAGTGCAAAACGACCAAAATACCAACAAAGACAACACAAGGTGATTTTGCTGCATGACGACGCACCAGCACACAAAACAAAACGGATCCAGGAAACGATAGAGTCATTCCGTTGGGAGATTCTTTTGCATGCGGCTTACTCACCGGACCTTACCCCATCCGATTATTACTTGTTTGCATCGATGGGACACGCACTTACTGAGCAGTACTTGACTTCTTACGAAGCTGTACGAAAATGGCTCGATGACTGGTTTGCCTCAAAAGATCAACAGTTTTTTTTTGGCGCGGAATCCACGAATTGCCAGAAAGATGGCAAAAATGAATAGATAGCGACGGACAATACTTTGAATAAGGTACTTTGTATCATATCATTACAATAAACGTGTTTTTCCTGTAGAAAAATTCCGGTTTCATACTTACACACCTGGTACCTACATCGTTTTCTTAGATGCAACACGTAGGGAGTAACCGCAATGGAGGATTTTAGAGAATTGCCCTTGAAAAAGTCAATAGAATTATTGTTTGAGTCAAAATTAGGTTGATTTGGGTAAGAAGGATCCCTTTTTAGAACACTGTATTTCAAGCCGCATAAAAAAGTTTAAAAAAAAAAACATTGGCATTTTCTTTATCTTGGATGTTATCAATAAACTAAAGCTTATCATTATTTTCAGAACTTATATTTAGAAAATTTTAAACCTATTTTTATCACATGGGTAATACAATATACATACCTCATACTAAGCAGTGAGTGGGTCACCCACATTGTGTTGAAATTTAAAGCAAGCAAAGAAAACGGGTGAATGGATCTTGACAAAGTGGGTAATTTTTTTTTGTGTGAACAGATAGTTTGTTTCTAAATTTATCCATTAACGAGAAAATTATAAAATGAACGAAACAATGACATCCGTGAATATTATTGAAAAACTATATATGTAATTGTACTTTTATATACAAAATAGTGTTAAAAGAACATAATACACAAGATTAAGATTACTTTTGGTAAAATAACAAGCATTATCGATAGAAAAAAACTGCACTGAATGACAGTCTCTTTTGACTGCGGGAAAATCATCCAATTCTTCCCAAGTAACAATCCTAATATCATCTACATCAGGCCCGTAGGGGGTGTAGCTATTTCAATTATTTCTTGTAAAAAGTAGCAGTACGTTTAAACTTGCATCATCAACTCCCAAAATTAGAGCAGCATAATACGTTATGGTACTTTTTGTTGCAAAAGTCGCAATTACATATTTACCAGCTTTCGTAATTTTTGTAGCTGAGCTATAAACACTTTCTTTATCTTCTTAATTATCTTGTATTTTACAATAAACATTTTTTTCGAAAGAGGTGCTTTTAATATTAAAATCGTCAATATTGGGAGGGCACCCACTTACCTCTTATAGGGAAAATTTACGGGGTAAGTGGGACCTCCACTCTCAAACCCTTATTAATAATACTTAATTTAAAAATTCCTTTTGCAGCATGAACTTTTGGTTAAGCATGACAATTTAATGAGCATGAAAAAAATACAGGTACCAACTTGAAAACACTTTTTTGGAAAATGCTGAATTAACTCACATTTTTTTCTTTTTTTTTTTTTTTTTTTTTTTTGACATAAGTTCAATGATAGTTCAGGTAAACAGTTCCATGAAACCCAAGTTTATGCAAAAACAATCACTGTGATTAAATGTGACATAATCAGGGGGGAAAAAGTACAAAAGCCATACGCATATTTTAATTTTAGCATGTTGACCCACTTACCTCAGTGACTCACTTCCCTAAACAGATCTACTAAAATTTTGTTTTATGGACAAAATAAATTGTAATACATTTTTTTTAAATTTTCACCATGTAGAAATTTAAATAATGTGGTACGAATATTACTAAATTGCCTGCCCCAAACTTTATACTAAGCAGTTTTTTCTTTATAGTGTTAACATGCTGAAATTAAGTCATGCAATAAATATTCAAAATAATGGAGATACATTGTAATTTCTTTTGTTAAAAGCCAAAACAGAGAGAAAAACAAGATGCTCTCAATAAGAATTTTGATAAAGTAAGAATGCTTTCTCCAAGTTAGAAAAAATTACTCCAAAGAAAAAATACTATTTTTTTTTCTTGAGAGTTTGCATTTGTTTTGAATTGGAACTACATCCAGCATTAAGAAGAAAAAAAAATTAAAGCCGCATCTTTAGAAAAACATATTAGTCCCCAGAACACCTTTCTTCTGGTAATAATAAGAAATTACGATGGGTGAAAGTGAAAATAACGACAGGTAATTGGCCTCCAATGCGCTTTTCTTTCTTATTTCCCCTGCTCTGCAACGTTTCACACTTTCCAGAGAAACAACCTTAGCGTTTGGGCAAAAATATAAAGAGTGGCGTCTTCTTGCATTTGCGTACGGGCATTTCACATTTCCTTTTCTCTCAGAACCAGAAATATATGCATTTTGCTCCAGCGTGTAACCAAATTCAATTAGCCCCCTCAGAAAACTTTGTCACGGGAAAAATTCAACGAGAATTAATGTACGAGGCTAATGCATTTTATTGCAAAAGCTAATTCAATTTGCATACGCGGCGCGGCAAAGCTGAAGCAAATGAAAGGATGAAAGAAGCAGGGGGTGGTGTGAAGGGAGGAGAAATTATTCCAATGCCCCCTTTTCAAGCTTACACTTGTTAGACCAGAAGACTTTCGCAAGGTAGGGGGCGCGATAAATAATTGCTTTTTGTTGGGGGTGGGAGTAGCATGACTTAGTTATGAGTAGTGGAGCATTTTATTTTCATTAAGCTTATTATATTGTAATGCCTGAAATCAATGGCAGGATCAGGTTTTTGTCATTCTTTGGGGAAATTTTAATAAGTTTTGACAGCGTGTTTGAGGTGTATGACACTCAAGGAAGTCCTCCGCCGTAATTTGCAAAGTCTTATGTGGCAGGATGCAGTTCGTTAACTTTATAGATTATGGAAAATTTTCTTGGGAGATTATAACGTGTTTCAGTTTAAAATTTTAAATTTTGGGATTTATTTTGTGAACTACCTGTGTAAGATTATCAAATTAGCATACCTTATAGCTCTGTATATCATTTTAGCCAACTAATAGGAATTCACATATTACCTTAACGTTTGTGAATTTTCTTCCATATTGGTTGAGATTATCTTGCCAACTTAGTTTATTGAAAAAATAAAAGTGCATTTTTGTTTATGAAAAAAATAAAGATATAATTAAAATATTTATGGTATTAACTGAAAAATCAGTTAATTTATCACGATAGCTTTTTTGAGGGAAAAAAGTATGAGAAATATCAATGAAACAAATTTCAACAACATCCTACATCTGTTATTTTTATACCACTACTTGTTCATAGGCAATAAATGCCTAAACTATGAAATACTGAATTTAGTATTATGTTTTATTTGGTTTTCATTATTAATTCCTATCAGTATGTATATTACGAACTATTTACTTATTAACAAACTCCCATCAACTGGCATCAGTTTTTTTGAGTATAACTGATATGCAGTATCACTACTTTTTGTGTATTTCACATTTATGATATAACTAAAAGAAATAATTTCTTAGAAACAACAAAACCTCAGTATTAGTTAACACATATATAATGTACTTTCCAACTACACAGTGACACTATATAACTAAAAAAATTCTATTAATGTTATTTTTTTTCTTCAATATAAATAAGACTCAAACTCGTAAAGAAAATAGCATGCACTGGTTTATGTGTTTCTCGTAACTCCTAATTTAGTGCATGAAAATAAAGCTGAAAAATTAGTTACACCTCCGAAATATTCAGAGACAACGTGATCTATTCCTTTATCAAAAATCGAATTTCAAACTACCTCACAGCTTTGCCTAAGAGCATAAATAGACGAAATTATGCAATTAATTCTGTCAAAATTTGCATCTGGTCAGTTATGGACTTCGAAATTTGGTTATGCCTCAACACGAAATGCCCCTTTGAAGACAACTCCAGGAACGGGTCCCTAATTTCAAGCATCCAAAGACGAGTGCCTGCATTTTATCACATCATTCCATTTGCCAAGCGCGACCTTTCCCGCCCAAATTTCTGGCCGAAATTCCTTCTCCCCCCAAGAGGGTGGAACGTGGAAGTTTAAATCAAAGTTCCGCTCCTCTAATCGTATATAAATTTTACTTCCTTCCGCCGCCTCCAGGAAACATGTCGTCGCGTTCAAGACATGTTATAAAGCTAATTGAGATCGGTGAAGTTCGAGACTATTCGATTAGGCCGGTCTCTAAAAGCCTATACTTGTATGTTTAAAGGCTGAACTTTAGCGAGGCAAAATGCAGGGAGCGATTCAGGCAGCGCTGAGACATTTTGACAAGGCTTGAGAGCGCGTTTAATGGAGCACCGTCACATGCGTGGTTAGTTAACACAGCGATCTGCTTGATGAGTTGGGATGGGTAGACCGATGTCAAAGTTTAAACTCTACGCCGAAGCAGAAGTATTGAGTTAATGGTAATAAATATCTAATAAAGTCGTTTCGAGGAGGGAAAATATTAATAACACTTAGTTTGATATCTTGCTGAGAAGTTGAGAAAAGGTTTCCAGTGTTTTCTAAATTGTAAAATATTTTGACTATATATCAGGGTATATTTATGTAAATTTGATTCTTTTCTACACTGAATTTCAGTTTTTGTATTACTTCTAATATACTAAGTTATGTTTTAGAGCTACTCATTTATCCATATTTTCTACTTAAAACTATTTTCTACATCAAAACCACTTATCCTATAAATAAATTGTCATTTCTGTTTAATACGAAGTTTCTTGCTGTATCTCTTAAACACGTTTGGTTTTCCTTTGTGGGTGTCAATGAAAAAACAAAATAAAGGTACTTTTATGTAATGTATGCACTTCTCTAGTTTTCAACTTATTATCTATGTATGCTTCAGTTACTAGTTAAAACTATAATTAGATGCTTCTTGTCCTGTACGTTGCATTTCTTACGATTGGAGCTTACAGATCGGAGTTGTGGTTTGAATTTGGTAAAGTTCTACACTCTTCGATTAAGCTGGTCTCTAAGGTCCCTGCTCCACATTGACGTAAAGTAGAAACGTGAAACGGATTAAATGGTATTCCTATGGAAAGTACCCGGATTTCGGTTTCTGCCTTCGGTTTCGGTCGCGTTTTCTGCTGATGTGGAGCAGGGCCCTAAAACTATATACTTGTGTGTTTAAAGGTTGAACTTTAGCGAGGCAAAATGCAGGAAGCGATTCAGGAAGCGATTTTTTATCTTTATTAAAAAAGTTGTTCAGAAAAAACATCAATATTTTAAATGTCAGTAACAATGTTTTGCAGCGAAATCAAAAGGATGAATTTAATGTGATAACTAAAAATATTTAGTACAGTGCAGTTCCATTTAAATTCAAAATGTAATTAAAAATGAGTCAGTATATTTGTGGACATTTTTTAGGGAGATGCATCTTCACACGAAAAAGTAGATAAGCTCAGTTCCTTAAATAGCTGGTACCTTAATTCCAATTTAATCTCTGGAAAATCAAATATTAACCTGTAATTCGTTTCTGTAAGTTTGTTAATTATTTATTGTGCTTCGCAATAAACCATTCAATACGGTCAGAGTATCTAATTTTAGGCAGCGCTGAGACATTTTGACAAGGCTTGAGAATGCGTTCAACGGAATACCGTCAAATGAGTGGTGAGTTAACACAGCGATCTGCTTGATGAGTTGGGATAGGTAGACCGACGTCAAAGTTTAAATTTTAAACCGAAGCAGAAGTATTGAGTTAATGGTAATAAATATCTAATAAAGTTGTTCCCAGGTGAGAAAATATTAATAACACTTACTTTGATATCCTGCTCTGAAGTTGAGAAAATGATTCTAGCGGTTTCTAAATTGTAAAGTATTTTCACTATAAATGAGGGTATATTTATGTAAATTTGATTCATTTCTACACTGAATTACAGTTTTTGTATTACCTCTAATGCACTGAAATCTGCCTTAGAGCTATTCATTTCTCCCTATTTTCTACTTAAAATTATTTTTTACATCAAAACCACTTATATTATAAATGAATTAGCATTGTTTAATACAAAGTTTCTTTCTATTTCTCATAAATACGTGTGGCTTTCCGTTTTGGGTGTCAATGAAAAACAAAAATAAAGGCACATTCTGCCGTATCTGTGGGTGTTAACACGTACTATAATAAATAATAATAACAAATGTATTTTTCATCATGATATTTTGCTACCTTTAGCTTTACCGTTACGTTTCAAACATATTACATAAAAAATATTTCATCAAATTACATGTGG
>JAXGGA010005104.1:0-81195 GCA_038373865.1 Uloborus plumipes
AATTGCGTAACAATGTTTTTCGATTTTTTGATTTTATTATCATCATCATCATCATCATTATTATTACTATTTGTTTATTTATTTATTTTTATTATGATTATTATTATCTTTTTTTTTTTGAAAAAGTACATTTTGCATTATTTTAATTGTAAAAAGAAAACCCTTACAAAAAGTCCCTCCCCCCCCCCACTTTTCGAGGCCAAATTACGCCTATGAGTGATTTAATTTCAATGTGGAAATGTCCGGTGAAGTCTATATTTTGTATGACTAAAGTTAAAGAACAATTGATTGCTTATTTTGCGATGAACAGTAGATTTTTCTTATGAATCTCAAGTGTTTCCATTATTTTGATAACTACCAGTATATTCACTACTGCTCATTGTTCAGTTTAACTTATATTCTTGCTGTTTATATTGCGAATATAAAAAACTTACCTCGACATATTTATGAATATCTTCTCATGTCGTAAAGGAATGCTTAACTAATCAAAATGTTTTAATTAGCAGATATTTTTAACTTAAAGTTTTCAGATTACAATTAGGAAGTTTTAGATATTGGGTTGTGAACTCCATGATCCATATTCTAAAATAATATAGAGCTACTTGCTTATATTGTGAGAGGTCTAGCAGATCTTACAAAAATAAAAAGGCTACATTTTATCGTAACATGTGCTGTTATCTGCCTAAAGGTGGATCCAGCTTCTAGTTTTGATAAGACATACACCAAAGTGAGAGCAATAAGTGAAAATAATTGTGCACATAGTGAACAGAGTATTAAATATTACCAATTTGCTACTCTGCTTCTATTATTAAACACAATTACTAATTGCTAGTTACTGAATTATATTTCCTTATCATATAAACTGAGACTTTCATTTATTATCTCAGTTCATTTTGTAACTAGGGGTGGGAGTGGGCTTCAGCTAGTGCTAGGCCTAAGGCTCCATTTCAATTGATCTGACTTTGGCATACAAGCTCAGCCACTGATATCAAATGAAAGAAACACAAAACGTCATAAAAAGAAACAAGAACTTTTATTTACACATCAAGCAACAATTTTAAAGTATTAGTACAGTTAGCAATTTACTTTTTTAGGAAAAATGTTACCCAATATGATTGTAACAATGTGGTAAAAGCACGTGTGGACTATAAATAGCATTAATAAGCTTTCCTCTTAGGCAAAATATATTAAGTACAACATCATATATTGACTATTCACAGATAGACTAGTCTACTGAAAGAAAAAGCCACTGGATTCTTTCATGAACATGAATCATACATGCATGACTGTTCCATGTGGGACATCTTACTTTCTCACTTTTAGAAAAATAATTCAAAATATTTTACCCTAAGAGAAACAAATTAAGCGATTGCACTAGTTTAATTAAAAAATGAAAAAAAAAAGTAATAATAAATAAATATAGAACAATAATAATAACAATATGAATGCTAGTAAGGCTTAATTGATACAAAATAACAATGCAAATAATTGCATTTTATACAATGTAGTCAGCACAAAAAAGTATACAATAGAAGTACTAAATAAAGAACATGTAGTTAATGGATTTAAGTTATGTTATTTTAAGACCTTTAAAATAAAAGGTAACTATACTGACAACATTAAATAGCTGTTTTAAATATTTTCTAACCAGAAAGCTCTGAATGCAATGTACTAATGTTTGTATTTCAAGGTTTACTTTAAAATAAATTTTACATGTATAAAATAAAGTTATTGTTACTTCTAAACAAATTTGATGGCATTAACAATTATTTAATTACTTCTTAGCCTGCTTTCTAAATTTTACTCTATTAGATATGCTTTACAACTCAACAAACATTTTGATTTAAAAGATGTAATTTCATATAAAACCTCACTTTCTGAAATTACATAACACATACACATGCAACTTAGGTACATAATATGGAAAATAAATGTATACTTTATAAGCATTAACGATATAAACTTTATTTGGGAAAGTAAAAAAAAAATGCATATTAGAATAATAACAAATCAATAACTTCATTGCAACAGATTAAAAGACTAGAAAACTTGAGAAAATTTCTATTGAAAATGGATTATTTTCATTTACATTCTAAATCTCGAGTCACAGTTGATCATGATTGCAAGTGACTTTTAGCGCTAAGAGTTTACTTTGAGCACTGATAGAACTATTATGAATGAACATATATTTTGTAAAAGACAGAGGTTAACAGGCAGTGGAATACTGAAATATTGCAAGATTATACAATTACTATATTAGGCATAAAATAGGTAAAATAACAAAGATGAGAGATTTCAATAAAAAACACTTATTAAGACCAAAATGAACTATTCTAAAGTTAAAGGGTGAAACACCCTTTTGAAGGAAGACTTATTGCATAGGCCTGATCTGGTAAGCATTATTGAAAGAGAGAAGATACATTTCAACTACTTTGGTTTTAATTCTACTTTATGTGTATAGAACAGTACATCTAATTGCATAGCTATTTTTGTGCTAGTCTATTGAGAAGCTAATTGGACTGTCACCCATTAAGTCCAATACTGCATGCAAGCTGTGGAATGTCAGCACAAAACACTGAGTAATAGGAACAGCAGCTACCAGCAAGAACTCCAATGAGACATTTTTATTATCTATTTGGAGTTCCTAAGAGTGTACCGGAATGTAAATAATTTATGGCATTTATAGCATAGATGATCACTCATATCCCCACCCAGGCACTGCATATTCAAATGTATCTTTAGATTTGCTACACCTTTGAAAATATACAAAGAGTCGCAACAACATTTCGGCCACAAAATGACTAGTCATCCTAAAGTCAAAAGAATGAAATAACAGTCCCAAACCCTGTTTAGATGATGACAAATGTTAACGCATAAACGAAGAAAAATATACTCAAGAGTCCAGCTCTTGAATTTATGGGGATGGAGCTTGTGAAAACACTTGGAAAATTTGCAATAGCCTAAGAGGCACACCTTTATTTTGGACTAGGTCCCTGTACATAACATACTATGTGCAAAAATTGCCATAATGACACACTGTCGTATCACTCAACACATTTTATGGTACATTTAAATTACATTAGAAATAAATTAAGGACACAACAAATTGCATGGAGGCAAGCAGTCAACATTCTATATACAAATGATCATATAATAAAAATTTCGGACAAATGTGCTAATGTATGTAAATGCGTAAAAACTCCCTGAAAGAAATCTATGTCTGTAGAAGTATCAAAATGTTGCACTGTAACTAAAAAATTAGCATCAAATATGATACATAAAAGAAACGTGTTTTGATACCTCCAATTCATAAAGGAGAAGTCCAATTTTTAAGATCATATCATCTGCCCTGCAGATGATTCATTAGCACTGTATGTCTAGATGAAAAATCAAATACTCAGAACTACTTTCAACAACTAATCATGACCAAGATCAATCGACCACTGACTTTAGAAATTTCAAAACCATTATTGCGTATGCCAGCATTAACCAGACAGCAGGAACTCAATATCACAGTACAACAAATCTGTGATCATATTAGTTTGTCTTTTATTCTTCTGAAACTGATGGAAAGTCTGGAACACTAGCACCTTTAACAACAGCAGCACCGTATAGGACTTTAGACAGCTTCATATTTCCAAACATAGGCATGTTTCTGGTGCTGAATGATTGCTTTTCCCGTTTAATTCTGTTTTGTATGTGCCTTGCATCACTGAAGTCCTTAACCGTGGGAAACAAAACAGAAAGTAATTCTTTGTCCTTTTCTTTAGACTTGGAAGTATAGATCGATGCATTGGAATGATTTGAATCTTGAGAGCCATCAACCTCAGTGTTCTTAAAAATATTATCACTGTGTAAATTATTGTCATTGGCAGTGTGATTGTATCGTTGCAACAAATCAGAAAAATTGTCATTGCTGCCATTGCAATAGCTACTGTATTTGCAGCAAAGATGTCCATTCTATAAAACAAGAATTCTTTTAGTTCATTTCTCAGCATCATAATATTAACAAAAAGAAAACAGACAAAAAAGGAATTATGCATGCGAAAGTGCAAATGAAGTTTAACAGACGTGCAAATGCAAAACCAATGCATTTTCCAAAGGGTGCAGAACAAATTTTTAATTTGGGCGGCAGTGTTCTATTCTTGACACCGATTATAAAAAATCAAACATTTCCAAGTTTAAAAATAAAAACTGACAGCAGCTAAATTTTAAGAAGATTAAAATTTATTTTGAGGTCTATAGGTTGCATTGGATAAGAAAACACAGAACAAGCATGCACTTACATTTCACATTAATGATACCAGACGACCTTAGAGAAAATTTTGTTATGATAAAAACAAGGATATCAATCCAATTGCAGCCCACAGAAGAAAATTGAGAGAATATTGTTCTTTTAACCTCATTCATAAACCTTAAATAAGTGCAAAGGGAAATTTTTAACATGTGACAAAGTATTGAATAAGGTATTTTTATACATCAGTGGTATGGTTAAAACAGTTCTTTAATTTAACCTCTACCATCATGAACTATATATCTCCACAAACTAGAACATATATTTAGGACTTCCTGTACAAACTTCAGTGCAAAAGCAAAACAATTTTCACAGTAAAGCATGCATTTACAGAAAGTGAATAGCAAACTCAGCTGAAAAGTTTTTCCCAAACAGTTGTAACTTTTTAAAATTTTCGACACATTTTGTCCTAAACAAAAGTTCACTGTGAGGAAGAAGACAATCTCAGCTTCATTTGCTAAGAGTAGAGCATTTTAGCAAAGTTTTGTGCAGCTATGCAGACAATAATATTAAAAGTGTTTACCGATGGAAACTATAACCCCTATTGCTCACTGAATGCTGACAGAATGGTACCTGTAACAGGATTGTTAGCAATGTAGGTGTCAGTAAATAAAACATGCTTACAGTTAGTAATTGTTAATGTTTAGATTGTTAGCAATCTCCTCCTCAATGCCAGAACACTGAACATTATAATTTATGTACAAAAACTTTTTAATGACATAGTAGGTTAATAATGTAGTAATGAAAAAATAATCAGGTTAATAGAATATTAGCAAAAATTATAAGTAAGACAGGTAAAAGAAGAAAATTTCAAAGAAATTTCCCCTCTTCATGATGTAAAGTATGATGTGGGAAAATGTAACCCATGTCATCTGCATTATTAAATAAATGATTGATCCAGCAAAAACTAAATTTTATAAACGCCATACATATGCTGAAGGAGAAAATTAAAAATTAGAATATTTTAACATGGAAAACGCTGATAAAATTTGAAAGATAAATAAAATTTATGAAAAAGAAAATGCACCAAGAGTTTTCAAAAGCTAATGAGGGAAGTGCCCTAGTATAAAGCTAATATAATGGCTCTAAAATTCTGTCACACAAACTGATTCGCTCCTTGTCAGAAACACTCAGGTCAAAGTGTTTCATATAAAGTTATATAAATTTTTATACTTAAAAATTACAAACTATTGGAAACAAAATAGAATGTTTCTTTCATACTAAAATATAACTGTCATTTTTATCTTTTAATTATATAAAAAAAAAGATATTATGAAGCACATAGATATTAATTATGTATTTAAAAATCAAAGAGCATTATTTAAACGTCAAGAGCAAAGCCATATCAGCCAACTGTGATGCCTTTTAATAAAAATGTTATTCATAGTTCAACTAGCATTCAAAAAGGTAAAACTTTCTACTTATCAATGTTATGCTTAAAAATCCTTAAACGCAATTATACTATTTGTTTTGTGCAACAATTTGACAACAGTCGTTCTACATTGGGCCCAAGTCATATTTAAGTGAAGATTTATTATGCATAAAAAGTGTTAATTTGACACTTCCTATGTCCTAATAGTCTATTTTAACAAAATTTCAGTTCTCAATGCCAAATTTGAGGAGGAGATTGAAAAATCATCAAACTTGCACCAAACATTAGGAACACTGCATCGCTGCATAAAAGCTCCAAAATTTTAAACAAAATCAAGTTTTAAGCAAAATGTTACTTGATGCTTGTTTGCAAAAGAAATGCATAAAATGCTGATTTACAAACATATTAGATTCAAAATAAGCAATCAAATTTGGTGCAAATTTGAATTATAAAAAGAAGTCATGCAAATCATCAAAAAAAAAAAATAAATAAATAAATAAATAAAAGCATGAAAATTTTTAAAGCACAGCAACACAAAAATTAACATAAAATTTTTCAAAAAGATGTTTTTATAAATGTTAGGAAACAAAACATACTGTTACATGTTTGATGCATTTATTATTTTTAAAAACTGTACATCAACAGTATACACAGTGTCAAATATGTGACCATGTGTAAATCACACATTTCAGTTTTAAATTCAAGTAACAACAAAATAACACAAGTGTAAACAACATTTTATGTAATCACATATATATAAATAGAAATTTCAATAATCAAATAGTGGGGAAAATGTTTTTTAAACTGAAAACTAGAAAACATTGTTTTCTCTTTTAACGCACTTAGGGGAAAACTTGACAGCATTTTTTTCTTTTTTGGATAAATAAAATATCAAGCAATAGATAATGTTAACGTACTTTTTGAATTCATTGCTTACATAGTTGTAAATTGAGAGTAAAGAGATAAAAATGAGGTTAAAGTTTGAAGTTTAGTAAACAAAAGTGGTTCACTACTTAAGAACTTGAGTAACAAAATACAAAAACTTTAAAAAAGAAAAAAAAGAAAACTAAGAAAAATATGAGAACCAATAGAGTAGTTTCTTTAATTCTCCCATTTCTTTACTAATATGAATCTATACCATCAAGAAGGAAAACAAAGGAAGGTTGTTCAAAAAACGCAAAATTCGTCTCACATGTTGAATTTTAGAGTCAGAATTTAACAAGATTTCGATGCTGCTTGGTTTGTAACAAATACTAAACATACTATTTTTAAAAACACAATGAATGAACTAACCTGAGGAAAAAAATACTATGAGAAAGAAGACAAAGATGGAAGTCAACACAATGAAAACATAATGAACAATTTGCAAACATTGCATTAAAAAGAATGTTCCTTGCAGCAGTATTTAGTAGAGCAACTGGAATAGGTTTGAAATTGAAGGAAAAAAAATCTTCATACTTAAAAATATTTAATTGCACTAAATTTTCATGCACTTTTTTTTTCTTCTGCTGATTAACCAAATGAGATCTGAAAGTTCACTAGATGTATTATAAAAACTATGTTAGGATGAAAAGTTAATAGGTTGAACATTTCTGACTTTTGTTGGAGGTCAACTTCCCATTTGATTTCAGTTCAGCAAAACAAGAAAATAGTTGAGCTGGTTCTTTTTCCTCTTATTTTTGGCATAAATTGTGTCATTTAAAAAATATTTTCAATAATCATGAATCAGTGTTTCATTGCTAGTTAGCTTTCTATTCAATTCAATTTGCTTCAAATTATATAAATCTTAGCTGAAAAATTCATATTAGCATTTGATTAAAATAGAATGAGCTCAGTTTAAAATATGACTAGAGACTGTTAGAAGTTGTTACTTTTTTATCTGCATAAATTATGCATGCTGAAGCCTAGTCCAACAAAAATATGTTTAATAAGAGGAAAGAGAAATGAGACAAAAACAGACCTGTACTAAAAATCCTGAAAAGCGATACATGCATATAGATGGGCAAAACAGGGGAATGTTAAAAAAGAGCTGTAGAAAACTTGCTGTATGCTCCTTCCCAAATTTAGAGCTTATATTTGCGATTCATATTCTAAATCTTAAGTTCTAAAAAGATGAACTCAGTACTTTTCTCGAAATAGAAGCATTTTAGATACACTCAATTGGAGGAGACTATCATTAATAAAACATTAAGCACTCATTATTTAAAGCATTTCAATTTTAACTTTAATAATGTGTACTTCATGTCCATTGATAGGACACAAATTATTTTTAAAAATTATACCCTGACTTTTTTTTAATAATATGCCACTATTATTAAAAACAATTATACTGTAGAATTTCTCCTCTCAATTTGTAATCAGTGGACATGGCAATAGTTACACCACACTCATTTTTGGGTGAAGAGGATAAGGAGTGATTTAACTTCTTTTCGTTATAAGCACTCTCTCTCTCTCATCATTATCTCTACTTTTAAAACCATTAGCTTGTCCATGCTGTTGACTGTTTTTATATAGTTTAAATATCATTTTTTCTCATTTCTCATGAAAATGCAATTAAGTTAAGTGAGTTGAAACAGTATGCATATTTTGTAAATATATCACTTTGTTAGTAATGTAACTTGTCATTTAAAACCCACAATTCTGTAGCAGCCCTGAAAAAGTTTCACTCTTAAACAGATTATTGGGTCAGAGAGAGAAAAAATGTTGACTAATGCAAGTCAACTTCATGAGAAATTAAGAATTACAAAATAATTGCAATAAAAATTCCAAATAGTACTTGTCCTTTGTACCTAAGTATTCCAGCCAAAATATGGTTTTCTTTATGTTAAATTGCACATTTTTTATTCGTATTTATGAAAACATCCAACAAAAAGAATACCAACACACTTTTTTTTGCAGGAAAAAAAAAGTTTTGAAAAACAAGTTTTTAAGTTTCAGCTAATGAAACTTCAGATTTCATAGCCTATAATATGATGGTATAAAATTAATTAATATTTCTTGTGAGTTTAAATAACTTTTGATGTAAAAATACACATTAGTCCAGTACTTAAAAATTTCATCAAACAATTACATGAATTATCTTGACTACATGATCAAATTATATGAAACATCAAATATTAGAACCGTCTTATTCTGTATTTGAAACTTACTTGACAATGGCATGAAGAACAAGGATCTTGAATAAGGGGTATTTTCTCCCCAGGTTTATATATAAGTCCATTATAAGCACAACCTCTAAGCTGACTGTGTGTTGTGTTATATGCAAGAGAACAGGGATCAGTATCACAACGAGGACAGCAATCACCTGGCCTTTGAATTGGTGAATCACATGTTACTGGAGGACATTCCAAAGGCCAACAATCAACTTCTCCATGCTGGAAAAAAATTGAAAAGCAATCCAATTAGAAGGTTAAAACAAATTATGGAACTGCATTTGAAATAATTCAGCGCAATATTCATTTTAAACTTCAACTCATACACCTTTTCACTCAATAACTATTTTTTTCAGTTTACACCAACAGATCGAAGGATGTGCAATTAATACATGAATCTACACCACAACTTCTTTTTTAATATTACAGATAAGGAGAAAAAAATAATGAACAAAAGTAAATTTGATCGACAGTACAACAGAAATGAATAAAATTCACATTGAGAAGCATATCAAAGAAATGACATTGCATATCGACAACAAATTTTATTTGTTTAGTCACATGCATACTATGCATGTATTTCAAGTGAATAAAAAAATGGCAAGTACATTTTTAGATAACACTCTAAAGTGTAGATTTTTTCCCCCTCCTACAATATATAAATACTGTTTGGAGGTGAACTTGGGGGCAGTATTCAACTTAAACTCATGTTTGAAAAAAAAAAAAAAAAGTTGAAAGATTTAAAGAAAACGTTTGCAAAAAATGGTACAGAATAATAAATTAGCTCATTTAAAACGTACGAAATTATTGAGAATTATCTATAGATTTTTTTTCATGCCAATTTGCCTTTGAAAACCTTTTTTTTTTTTTTTTCTAACAACCTTTAACTGTTTAATATTTTTTTAACAGAATATTTAATTTAAGAAGACCTACAAATGTATCAAATATTCATGATTGTGGTAAATATTTAAAGCTCTTTAATTTCCTCTGTGAAGTAATACACCTCGAGAATTACAGAGCAAAATATGTTGTTCTTCATTGAAATATTGTTCATATTTTATGTATTTATTTCAGTAGTGCTCAACCTTTTTCTGCCCGAGGGCAGCACCTCTTATTAAAATCATTCTCACAGGCCAAAATACATACGAAATTCAAACTATTTTATTATTTTATATTTAACATGAAAAAATATGACACAGGAAAGAAAATTACAAACCAATAGTTCTTATCATTACTTGATTATTATATTAAATACATACTTTCAGAAACCAACTTCTGAATATTTGGCTCCAAATTTGAGACACAGTCACTTACCTTGCTTTTTGATTTTAATATTGAACAAAAATAATGGGCCACACAGATCAGCTTTGAGAGCTGAATGTGTCCTGCAGGCCATAGGTTGGGTACCAATGATTAAAATTATGAGTGTACCTTTGTGTGTATTTGAGGATACGATAATGCTATGACCGAAAAAAGGGTGATATTTGCTATTATTCATATCCCCTAGATATAACATCGTTTGACTTTGTTTATTGGCTAAACTAAACAAATATTTAATGTTATGCCAGAAATTGCTACAAAATATCTTGTTTTTTGTATCACATTAGAATCTAAATTAATACTTATTTTAAAAAGTAGCACATTGTACAATAAACTACAAAAAAGAGCAGCAACTACAGTAGTTATGCTACTTTCAGCAGTCTTTTACAACAAATACCTTACATAATATTAAATTTTATCAATCAAAAGCATTTTTACAGTCTATCAGGTTTTCTAGTTACAAGTTAACTTAAATGAATCTAATAAGAACCTGCAATTAGTTTTCAAAAAAACCTTAGTATTGTGCGAGATTTCATTAGCTTTTCCTACTTACAAGACATTCACATGTTTGGCACTGATATATCCACTGGTCACCATTTCGAAATGACTTTGGTGCTTCTTGATGCTGACAGCTAGAAGAATGATCACAGTGAGGACAACACTCAAAGTTTATATTACGTTTTGTGCAATCACATTCAACAGGCTGGCAAGCTACTACTCCATTTGTGCAGCGACATCTGGTACAAGAATCACTTGACCAAATTTCTCCACTTAATCGTTCTTCCCCAAAATAGAGACAACCTAAAGTTAATATAAGTTTGAATTTAGTTCAATATTATATGAAAATAAAATCTAACTCATTTAAAATGGGATTTTGAAAAGGCAGGAAAGCTGCAATTTCTGTACGTTTAAACATAAACGTTTCCATATTTTTAATTCTTAAAATATATGTGCTACTTCAAGATTTTACTCGTAGAGATATGGGTAAAATTGAAAAAAAAAATAACATGAAGATCTTTATTTGAATAAAAAAAAAAAAATTTGCAATGCAAAATACCATATTGTTGGACATTTAACACAAAAATAAATGATGAAATCAATGCATAATACATGTAACTACACCCATTTTTAAAAATAAAATAAATGTTATAAATATAAATTTGAAAAAAAAAGCAATTTTTTGCAAGTTTGTGCAGTTTTATAACTTAGCATAATATAGTAACTTTCAAGCATAGGATATTTATTTCTTATATACATTTATCTATATTGTATTTTAACAGATCATGCTTGAGCTGCAGCTCATATTCCAAGCATGTTTATGTCACCATGCTATACATTAAAATTTAGCCAGTTTAATTCAACTTTGTTCACATGAAATTTGAGAATATTCTCAGAGCAAGATAACATTCTGAGAAAGTTCCAGCAATTGAAATTTGCAAATTAATACAGAATATTCTTATTTTTTAAAAGTAACTATAAAATATTAAAAATACAATTAGTATTCTGAAAATATTCATTCATTATGTTAAAAACTTAAATATGTTTTGGAGCCAGGATAGTTTATATTGATAATTTTTATTTAAGAGAATTTTATCATAACAGTGTATTTTTTTCTTATCGCGGAGTGTATTCTTCGTAAAAAATATGTTACACAACATTTCTGTAAAAAGCTAAACATAAGCAAATTCAATACTTACTTAAAGAGCAGGAACTATTTTCAAGGCATTCACAGTGATAGCTGCCTTCATCATTAACACACAAAGCAGACAAAGCACATGTATGGCTACCAATTTGACATTCATCAACATCTGCAAGAAATTGAAATAACTTAATATAAAAAGCAAAAGACTCATACCCTTATTTCTAACAATTTGTAAACTTGTAACTTTTTTATATGTCTGAGAGTTTGAGCAAACTTGATAGTTAAAAACAAGATATAAACTTCACAGTTAAAATATTTTAAATGCCTATAAATGTACCGTATTTTCGGGTAGATAAGCCACGGCTTATACGTGTTTAAAAGCTGAATTTTAACTCCTGTGGCTTATACGCCATGGCGGCTAATACGATGTAAAAGCTTTTTTTTTTGTCTTTTTTTTTAAAGTTCATGTTGTGTTTATAATTATTGCTTAAAAACAAAACAAATTAGAGTCTGACATCGAGAACCACAACTGCAACGCCCTTGAAAACATCTATTTTGAAAAGAGTGATAGCATTTCTGCTTATTCAGATGTTATTTTATTCTCCTAGATCCGTGTTGAAACACTTTTCAAATCAATGTTCCTATTCTTTGTCATTGTTTTTGAACGATGTCAATACCAGAAAACAGCGTAGGTGTAGGTTCTCGCAGATTGAATTTTTGACAAAGTTTTATGCGGCTTAGACGCCAATGCAGGGTATCTGATGAAAGATTTTTTTTTCTCCCGAATTTTGCGAAGTGCGCGTATACGGTGGTGCGGCTTATCTACCCGAAACTACGGTAATATACCTGAAAACTGTGAATGGACATTTGTATTTGTGTTTGTTGCAACTGTAATTTCATATATTAATAGCATTTAAAATCATTAGAAAATAAAGTTCCACAGCAACATAACATGTGCATAACTATGAGAAATGTAAGATATAGGAAAATTAACAATTGAAAAAAAAAACAGCATGTAGATGCAGGCTTAAAGCTTTACTTGAATACTGTAAATGAATAATCTACTAACTAATGAAAATTTATCACAAATATAAAACAAATGTTATTTAAATATATTGGTATGATTAAACAATAGAATCTCGATTTGTCAAAAAACTTATTAATGATGAAATATCAAAATTAAAAGCTAAAAAGAAAAAAAAAAAAACTACTTTTTTTTGATTAAAAAAAACAGAATGGCAGACAATAAATGTATAGAAAAAACTATCCATTTGAAAAACATTAGTATTAAACACTTCATTGAATATCAGCATACTGCACTTTAACTAATTTTACAGGTAATTTTTTGTTCTTCAGTTTTATCACTAAAACTAATGTTCAATTAAGAACCACATTTTATAAATAATTAACCTCATGTTCTAAAAACAAAGTAAGTTATAATCTTGGTCATATTCTGGCACATGACTGAATGATGTGATGCATTTAAGAAGTAGCTCAAAATATGAAAATAGATTTCACAAATTTTAACGGCATATTGATGTACAGAAAAATTTATTAGTAGACATTAATGAAGTATGAATAGTCTTACAAAATTGGCAAAAACTATTTTTTTACCTTGACAAAAAGCTCCAAGGGTATCCTCTGGATGACTTTCATAGCCCGGTCGACATTGACAAAAGTACCAACCAGGCATATTAATACACTGCGAATTGGGATGACAGGTATGCAGACCTAACCCACATTCATCAACATCTGTTTAGGAAAAACTATGCATAAATCATACAAAAGAAGTTTCCAAAGAAATTTCAAAACTTAAATTCGCTTCAGAAAATTTTTACTCTATTATAACGGACATACTTTAATTTTTGTGATCTCTACATTTCTATTTTAGCACTTTTTTGAAGGTTAACTGTGCTATATTTTGCTTACAGTCACACATGTTACACTTCATTCCAATCATATTTTATCATCTTTACAATTGATTGCTATTCTTTTATACACAAAATCAGTAAAATGTCCTTTAATCAAAAAATTCTTAAATATATTGATTAGTAATTTTGAAACAAATGAATTTTGATTAATCCCACATAATTCAATTTATTAATTTAAGTGTTTTACTAAAGGTCTAATTTCAAATGTTTATGATCTACATTTAATAAAAAACTGACAAATTGTGAAGAATACAGTTGAACCTTGTTTTCCTGCCAAATGAATTTTGATTAATCCCACATAATTCAATTTATTAATTTAAGTGTTTTACTAAAGGTCTAATTTTAAATGTTTATGATCTACATTTAATAAAAAACTGACAAATTGTGAAGAATACAGTTGAACCTTGTTTTCCTGCCATCTGGATGTTATGTTATTATAGATGTGACGATAATCAACTTAAGACTGCATTTGGCATATGCAGTTCAGTTTTGGTCTCCTTAACTCAAGAAAGATATTACTTTATTAGAAAAAGTTCGAAGGAGGGATCCTAGACTTGTAAGGAGACTATCAGATTTAGATCACAATGTGAGACTTAAAAGGCTTAACATATATAGTCTGGGACAAAGGCCAGGCAGACGGTACATGATTCCGTTGTTTAAATTTATTAAAATGAAGGATTTTCATAAACTAAATTTTTGCATGGAGGTCAGGATCCGACATCATTGCTTTAATACATTAAAATCTTACTCTGAAAATAAGGGAGAATTACTACTTCAATAAGATTGAAGGCATTTGGAATGGCTTACCAGAAGAAGTCGTAACAAGCAAGGGGATAAATAGCTTTAAGAGGGCTATTGATCATCATTGAGGTTTGACATGCAGGCTAGCACAAGCATAACCAAGCTCAGAGACTGTTACTGATTGTCATGCTTGCACTTGTAATTTTTTCAAGACTGAAGCTTGTGGCTTAAATGTTAAGTTAGTATTGATTTCAGATTGGTGTTTTATTGTCAAGCTCTAGCAATCATGATGCTCCAAGCTGTTCAGGCACAAAATATTTTTCTTCCAAGTAATTAAACAGGCAATTTTGACCTATTGAATGTTAACAGCCATGATTATTAAAAATCATGAAAACCTCTAGAAAGGTTTATTTTAGAATCACATTCACAGTACTGGATTTCTGACAAGGGATGAGGGACATTTGTTCCTGAATTAAGAGTGTAAGGAAGAAAAAGTTTCAAAAAAGAAGACATACCTTGACTATTAAATTCTAGTAGAATGGTAATTATAAGTTTTTAAGAGGGGTGAAACATTGTAACTACACATTCCTCAACTTATTTCAGACTAATATTCAGAAGAAATTTCTACAAAAAAGAAGGTATAACCTGATGCTACATCAAATTTACATCCAATTGGATAAAGGCGTGAGTTTATTTTAAAAAACTATTGAAACTCAAAGTCATTTTCAAGACTTTCTGAGCCTCTTAATGACCCACTTGACGAATCAGAAGAAATTTTAATTTCTTCGGGGGAATTTTAAATTAAAACCATGCGTTATAGAACATTCTGCCTCACATGTTAATATGAATAATTTTGTTTCTACTTCAGCTAAATCAATGATTTTCAGAGCTGAAAACAAAGGATTTCAAAAAATGAAATTTAAATTAAAAAATGAATCAAGTATTGCTTATTATGAATGTAATAAGTTCTTCCCGAAACTAAACAAGACAATTCTGACCTATTACATAAAATGTATAGAAAACATTTTAACTGCAACTCAAGAGCCCTTATTGGAAACAAATTTATTGTGAATTATAAAAAGGATTTTTGTTAAATATACTAAATATATTTTATTGTTTAATTCTGTCTTTTCCAATAATTTTGGTTAAGATGGTGCTCTGCCTATAATGACAGTTCATACAGTCTTAAGGGTGTGGTGATAATTTGGTTTGATTGTATAAAATTAAATTAGTTTACTGGCTATAAATATATAACATTTAATATTAAGCAGTAAGTTATCGTCTCTAAGCTAGGGCTAAGGGAAAAATACATGCAATACACTGCCAGCAGTGTTAACTTGATATTAGTTACTAGTTTTTGCTACTTTTAGCTTCTTTACAGAATCTACCTTCAGCTCGATTGCTTCTTATTCCATGCTGATGAGTTATAAAAAGTATAATACTGCAATCTGGATGGAATAACAGAACTGGCACTGTATTGCATGTACACTTGGTTTGAAGAAAGACAATTTTAGTGATGTGATATATTATGTGAGTCTTTTGAATTGACAATTTCTTCAGTTTTTACAAATCAAAGTTGCTATAGGTGACAGAACCGAACTTCTTTCCTACCCAGTATTAAACCAAAAGGTGTCAAAAGACAAAACATGTTTAACTCTTAAACATAAAAACATCTAATTTTTACAATAGAAAGCATTATTTTCTAAGTACAAAATACGAAAGCGACAATAATACATGATTTGAAAAAAATTACCTGTTTCACAACTTAAGCCAGTGTATCCATGAAGACAAGAGCAAGTTTCTGGGGCAACACAGGTGCCACCATTGAGACAGGACTGGTGACACACAGCTGCAGAACAAACAAATCAAAATTAAAGCTATATATTATATAATTTGATAATATTGAAAAATATGCAGTTTTAAATTTGTAACTTTGAAACAGAAACATATTTAGTTTCAAACATAAGAACATTAACTAAATAAACAATTTAAACATTTAACTTTTTTTCACATTTTGGGCCAGCAATTTATGAATAAGGGTTCCATGATGAAACATATATAAAAATGTTAAGAAAATACTCAATCAAGTGCGTGTGAATCTTTAGACTCAATAAAAAGGCAATACAAAAAATAACAGATATGTGAATGTCACAAGGGACAGCGCTGCCATTGGACAAATTAGACCCCTGTTTGCTGTGACATTTCAACTCTAATATCTAAAATATTTGCTTTTCCATTAGAGAAAAATTTATGGAAAGGTATTTTAAAAATATAATTATTTTTGCAACTAGAAGCTACTAACCATGTTATTGTATTAGTTATGGTTCTGTCTTCTTTTTTTTTTTTTTCAGTCCGGTTTAGAGTTTTAAAAATATATGATTTTATCTTGTGCTATTTTTCTACACGAATAGATCAAGATCTATTGTCTTGTATTTATTGAAAATTCATCTCTTAATATATTTTTTTGAATCATGGAGAGAGGATGGGAATTTACAGTTTTGTCTGTGGGTGGCAAAGCTCGCCAAGCCCTGGAGCTACCACTATACCAAACTCTGTGACTCTCAAATATGATTTTTGGACAAAACGAGAAAAAAGCCAGACTTCTTGCGACCAGCAACAATGTGTTAAAAAGCAGTTCAATAACCTTAAACAATTCACAAAAATCTTTATTGAATACCCAATATTAGTTTTCATTTACGCTTTGCACTACTTTTCATTGCTCAGCAAATTTCTCTTCACATCATACTGATATATAAACCAAACAGAATAAGGTAATAAAATATTCCATAGCTCTTAGATGAAAAACATGAACATTAAAAATCATAAAAAAAAAAGAAAAAAAGATATAGTAGAAAGAATTACTTTTACTGGTTTGTACAATAAGAGTTTGCACAAGTTTTGTTTCCTTGTACTAAATGATGCACTTGACTTCTAAGTTTCCTTAAAAACCATCATATATATTGAAATACAACAAATGCATAATTATAAATGCAGTAAAGAGGTTTTAACTTAAGTGGAAGGGTAAAAACGTATGTAAGAACAAGTATTATATGATCAAAGCCAATTCATTCTTTCCATTTATTTAATTGTACAGGTAAATAGGTATGTCTTTGATTTTAAATTAACAAAAAACATATTAGAAACAAATGGAGGAATATTTCACTGTGCACACACAAAAAAAAAATTAATAAATAAACAAAGAAATGAGCATATTCCCACCATACCTCTGAAATGTACTTTAAATCGTATTAAGTTCAAGAATATAAATGTAAAACATAATACATGTTAAAATTTACATACGTTTGCATTGATATCCATCCCCTTCATATCCACTTAAGCACTGACACTTATAACTTCCAGCTGTATTTATACATATGGCATTTTCATCACAGCTATGTTCACCTGTTCTACATTCATCAATTTCTGCAATAAAGAAGCAGTATGCACACCATGAAATAGAAAACTTCAAAATTAAACTTTATACACATGTCTTGAAAGGACTTGCAGTTAAATTAAAAAATTGCTTAACATAGTCAACCAAAAGTTAGATTTTATTTCAATTATTACCAAACAAAATTATTGTAGGACTAAAACATAACTAAGCGAACACAGTAGAAGATTAAAAATTCACCACCTTAAAATAAACTGCAGTCAAAACTCCTGCTCATATATTATCGTTTTAATCACCTAATTTTTTAGCATGAATTAAAGTTTTTAGCATTTTAAAGAAATTAAGTTGTGCTAATATCTGGTCCCAAGCTGCAGATTTTTGACTATCCTAATATAGTAAATCAAAAGTATGTATTAAGTATATAATAGTAATGTTCTCCATGGAGATGTAAAATCTTACTTACCAACACAATTATATTTATCTAGACGATGGTAACCAGGAAGGCATTCACATACATAATCTCCACGCAAATTCACACACACAGTATTTTCCTGACAATGATGTCCATCATGCCCTCCCTCTCTTTGGCACTCATTGATGTCTAAATTAAAGTAGAAAGAAAAACAGTGGAATTCAAAAATTGCATTCATTAAAAAAAAAGGCAAATTTCTTCAGTCCATGTTAGAATAATGGATTGTAATATGATAGAAAGTTATTTTCTATGTTCAAGAGAAACTAAAACTTCAGTAAAATACAAATTATTTCAAATATATATATTTTTTTAACTAAACAGGAGACTCATTTTAAACTATTGAAACATTCTGCATAGGGTAAAGTAACATGTCCTTCTAAAATCCTAATCTGTACAGTGAAATCCTTTGTCCTACAGCTTCTACACAACAGCTATAATTTTCAAAGAACTAATTGCTTTTACTAAGCAGTTAAATGAACAATATTATCTAAGAAGGTTCTTCTGATTTTATATAGAAGTTTGGTAAGACCTCTTTCAGAGTATGCTGTTCAGTTTTGGTCTCCTTATCTTAAGAAAGATATTAATTTATTGGAAAGGGTACAAAGGAGGGCTACAAGGTTAGTGAATGGATTTTCTAATTTAAACTATGGTTCCAGACTTAGAATGCTTAACATGTATCGTCTTGAGCAAAGGAGAACCAGAGGGGACATAATTCAGTTTTTTAACCCATTAATGCCTAGCGTCCCTTTTTAGGGACGATCCAAAAAAGGGTTTGAATTTCTTCAAAATGAACATTTCAACCAAATAATAGTGTTCAATTAGTACCTTGGTATTGTTTCAATTCATTATTAACAGATTGCAGCACATAACCGTTGTGAAGTGCGTTCTGTAGCAGTTTTAATATGATCTTTATCAAAAATGACATCATTCACAATCTCAAGAAAAAAAGCTGAGTTTTCAAAGTTATTCCCAGCTTCCCACTTTATGTTAATTGCTGATTTTATTTCTTCTTATAAAATGTCTTTTTAAATACTATATCGTAGGCAGAAAATTTTTTTAGTAAAACAAGTATGTACCCTCTGGGGTCTATCGTAACTTTTAAGGGACGATTTTTCTTTCCTTAATAAAACAATTATTTTTTACATAATATTTTTTTTATTATTTTTCCCGTCCATTAAACACTGTTTGTAACCAGTATACAAAATATCTTTGGAAAAAAAAGTCAGGCATTAATGGGTTAAATTTATCAAAATGAAAGATGTTATAGGGTTAAATTTTTGCATGGAAAGCAAGACAAGGGGTCATTGTTATAAGCTGTTTAAATCTCAGGCTAACCTGGAAATTCGGAAAAATTACTATTTAGCAGAGTAGTGGGAACATGGAATAGTTTACCAGAAGAAGCGGTAAGGAGCAAGGGAGTAGATAGTTTTAAGAGGGCCACTGATCTTCATTGGGGTCTATAATTTGACTAGGGCAAGCCCTGTTGGGCCCAGAGCCTGTTGCTGGTCGTCACATTTGTATTTGCATTTGAAGGCTATCCTTAATCTTGGTAGGATAAACAGCATTTTTTAGTCGACAATTACTCAAGAACCTTTTAAAGATAAACATTGAGGTCACAAAATTCTTTTGTTGTGGTGAAGCTGTACACACACCTAAGGTGTTTCATTTATTATAAACGAGGCAATATTACTCAGCATGTGAACATTGATTTCCCAAGCACAATTTTTAATCTTACGAAAGCTATGGGATCCCCAAAAAGTTCCTAAAATTGAAAATCTGTAAAGCCAAGTAGCAGTGTTTCAAATAAGAATAGTTTGCCAGAACTGGTCAGTAGTTCGCACAATTGTAAGTTTTATAAATTAGAGATTTATAAAATCTATTATTTTTTATTTTCAGACATTTTTCCATTTTTAGCAATGTTTACAAATTTATATTAATAATTGAATTGCTAAGATTCAAAATGAGGAAGAAATAAATCCAGACGAGAGAAATCCTTTTGTAAAACATTTGTAAGTAATGACCCAAATAACTATTTCAATAATTATTGCACAAAAAATAGATTATTTTCAAACTAAAATGATTTTTGCTTCAGCGTTATATATTGCAATTAGTATAAGGCCTTCCATAAAAACCCCCATCTTTTTCACGGCTCATGTGGATTTGGATTTTTTTTTAATTCTATATTACATTATTAACTTCTTTTCAGATTAATCCCTCTAAGACTCCACCCCTTCCTATGATTATTACGTTTTGGTAAAACCTAACAGCTTTGTAGAAATTGTATTGCAATTAATAATTTTGAACTTCAAAGTAAGATCAACTTATGAACTCTAAACGGGCTTCTTTCCTATAGTAGCATAAGAATTGCGATAATTAAGTAATCTAAACACTCCATAAATATGAAAAAATATTCTTGCAAATAGCTCTGTGTACTTCAGACATTTTCCTATTGACCAAATCAATAGCTTGAGATTATTAATCAAGCAATGACAGATGTACCTCTGAAGTGCAAATGGTCAAACTTATATTTCCTTAATTTTGTATAATTTTATGATATCAGGATGTTTCATGTGTTTGTAATCAACTGAAAACTGTTGGACTCAAGACTAGATCATATTTCCTGAATAAGTAAGTTTTACAATTCACTACTTTCAATGTGTATGGAGTACTTCACTTCACACCCTCAACGGTCCCCTGTACCTACCACAACTCATGGTTTAACCGGGATAGGGCCCTGAAGCGCGCTGTTCCTTTTAAACCAGACCAAGGGCCCAGCAAACCCTTGGCCCAGCACCCCCAGAGGTATCGTTTCACTAGGAGGGCTTTGTGACTACCACATTTTTACCTTCCCCCAGCCACCATTAATGAAGACGGAGGATCTTTGATCGGCTGAGATCGAACCCGGGACCGTCCGGTTAAGAGTCTGATGCCTTACCGATCGGGCTACCACGGCCCATGTATGGAGTACTACAAGCTAAAAATTATTAGCTAATAAACAACATTAAATAATGTTTTCTGCAATTTAACAAAAACATTGTTACTTTAATTTAAAAATGCACATAAGATTGCTTTGGCACATAATTACAAAAACACCATCAGAGCGAAAAAAAATTAAATAAATAGGCAAAATAAAGAAACATTTAACTACCTTCACAATGCCTGCCATCACCTTCGAAACCTTTGTTGCATTGACAAGTATACTGAGTTTGAAGATTTAAACAAGCAGCATCAGTGTGACAATTATGTCCTTGACTGCAGTAATCCACATCTAAGAAAAAAGTTTTATCATTGAAAATTTTAAATTGATGCATGAAGTATTTTAAAAAGTAACAAAAGAGATTATATTTATAATTCATGAAGAGTTTGTTTTCAATAGTATTATAATTTCAATTGATAGAGCAGGTTTTTTCTGTACAGAAAAAAAAACTAAAATATAAAATCAATTCTAAAAAGCGGGAAATGTTTTTGCTATTAGCAAGGTTCATACAGGAAAACAGATGCATCTTGGATTCAAAGTGTAAATGGAAATGCAACACAATGGAGATTTTATTTATTGATAATACTTGACCAGTACCTTTTTCCTAACAATATGTTAATATTTTTTACTATTAATATATAGATACTAACCCCTATTATTAACGGAGTTGAGTCATTGGTCAGGCAGATGATGTTATAGATCTGGGTATATTAATAAATCAGGACTTCAAGTTAGTCAACAGTGTAGCATAGCTAGTAAGAAAGCCAACAGGATGCTTGGATTTATCAATAGATTCTATTTCAAAAAATCTAAGAAGGATCTTTTGAATTTATATAGAAGTTTGGTAAGACCTCATTTGGAATATACTGTTCAGTTTTAGTCTCTTTATCTTAAGAAAGATATTAATTTATTGGATAGGGTTCATTCCAGGATAAGTGTGCTTCATATGTATAGTTTCGCTCAAAGGAGAGTCAGCAGAGACATAATTCAGCTATTCAATTTTATCAAAATAAAAGAAGTTAATGGGTTAAAGTTTTGCATGGAAAGCAGGACTTATAAGTTATTCTAATCTTAAGTTAACCAGGAAATTAGGATGAATTACTATTTTAATATGGTAGTGGGACCTTGGAATAGCCTACCAAAAGAGGTTGTAATGAGCAAGGGAGTGGATAGCTTTAAAAGGGCCATTGATCTTTATTGGGGAGCATAATTTGAACAGGACCAACCTAGCTGGGCTCAGAGCCTATTTTTGGTGTTGCATTTGTATTTGTATAGCGTTTAGAGGCGATCAAGGTGAATTAGAGTCAAGTAACTATTGGTTAGTAGAAATTTACAACTTGTATGTGATTAGAATATCAAACATTTCACAATGTTTTCCAATTTTGCAATTATTACAGAGTTTAACAACTACAAAACCTTACAAGTGATAACTATTAAATTCAGCATTTATACAGTTTAATGTTGCTAAAATGCAGCTCAAAAACAGTATTTTCTTCGCATAAAAATAGAACATTAAAACACACTTTTAGCCGTGCAAATTACTAAAATCTATGATAAATTTCTCAAAATTACTAATTAGAAATCTATTTCAGTATTTTGCAGAAGTTTTATTTTTTACTGCATAAGTGCTTTCAAAAATTAAAGTTTTATGCTATCTTACAAAAAGTAGTTCAAACCACTCATTAACAACCTATAACTATGGGGTAAATAGAATTTAAAAGGCTGTTATAAGTTTCATGCATTTAAAAATCAAAATTGAATGTAAAAAAAAAATTGAATGTAAAAAAAAAAATAAGAAGTTACGTTGCACCCCCTACTAACAAAGTTCTTATGAAATTCATACTCTTTAAAGTATAAGGAATAACATTATGTAATTACCTGGACAAAAACTACAACACTCATCAGGAACACTAAACTGTTCTTCTTTGGGACAAGTAAGAGCAGGACAACTTGTTTCTGGATCAATTCGGTGGCAGTGCATGTTGCCATTCTAAACACAGAAAAGAAAAAAATATTAAGACAAAAATATAAATTCTGAATTTTTTGTACCATCTTCCTACAAGAAAAAACTAAATCAAAATAAATCAACAAATTATATGCTCATAAGTAAAAAGCATAAGAAATGAGTTTATACATTTTATTGGGACTACAAAATTGATAAACAAGTGCTAGTGTAAGTTTCCGGACATAGTTTTTAATGATGTGTATATTTCTTAAAATTTTAGTTAAAATATAGATGAAATTAGTGAAACAATGATTAAAGAATTTTATTCATGAAAAAGATATTTATTTCTGACAGTTCTTTTCACTATGAATCAGTTTAAAAGATCAGTTTATTTATTCAGTTTCCATTTTCTACACTACTAGAATTACCGCACGTAGAAAAACAGTCAAAAGTTTTTGTTTTTTGGTTTTTATTTTAACTGCTGAAAAATTTGGCATTATGAAAAGTTTAAAAAGATAGAGAAGAAACCAAGCTCTAAAATGTACTACTTAGAAAATTATGGGATGCAAATTACATAACTGGTTTTAAAATAATCTCATAAATGAAGAACATTGAGTGTCGGAAAGAAAGTTAGCAGGGCCCTCTTATTGCAAGTTAGTTGGTTATAAGGGCAGCATCAATGATGACAAGATTGTTCATCTCTTTCATTAGTTTCCTTTGATCAATTAGGTATAACTTTGAGAGGAAAGAAAAATACTTTTATTTTCTTTTTGAAATTCTACAATGCTAATCTTTAACAAAATAATGTGATAGTAAAAAAAATAACGTGTTTATTGTGAAATTAGAATATATTTCATATTTTAAAATGCAGCTTTGCATACTGTGCTTTGAACGAAGAAAAAAGAAATTCTTACTTTGCATTCGCAAATTGCACACTTCAATGGGCTAATACGTTCTCCATGATCATAAGAAACATTTTCAAACAGGCACTTCTCTGTAAGTAAGAAAGATAAGGTTTAAAACTAAATGCAAATTAAAAATACATTATGATTAAATCAAACTGGTTAAAGTTCGAAAACGAAAAAATATAAAAGCATTTTATCTGAAAAAAATAACAGAAAGAAAACATGCTTTTGATATCAACCAAAATCTAATTAAGAACAGCAATAAGAACCCATTACTTACTAAGACAAACTGGACAGCACTCTCCAGGAACAAAAACGGGGTTTTTGCACTGCACTGAAGAACAGGATACAGGTAAACATTTTATCTCTCCATGCTAAAAGAAACAAATTTTATAACAAATAAATAAAATGATACACATTAGAAAAATAGCTAAAACATTATGTTCATACGTTAGCAAACAAAAACCAAATAAATTGAAGTTATAAGCCTACAGTTGTGAAAAATAAAGAGTTACCAAACAGAGAAAAAAACATAGCATATACTTAAACAAATTAAAAAATAAAAATAATAATAAATATATAAATAATGCATATTTTATTTATGATTTATAATAAACTTATCAATGCTTGCTATAGGTGAAACAATTGATGAGACATAAATTTTCAGCTACTACTCCTTAGTAATGAGGAATTATAAGCGTTATGATAGCTATAATACTTTATTTTTTATCATTTTGATAAATAGATACAGGTTAATTATCACAAGTACTGACCAGTATTTGAAGACAACAATGACAAAGAAGAGCAAATCATACAGTGCGTCCCAAAAGTTTATAGACAACCACGTTTTTGACACCACAAGCTAATTAAACGAATAAGCGAGACGAAATTATTTATGCAAATATTTAATGACTTCAAAAAATTATTAAAACACTTAAGCAACTCTTACTGATCATATATTTAATTTTAAAAAATATAAACGAAAAAATGCTGTCCCAAAAGTATATAAACAATCGTTATTAAAAGCTGATTTAAGTATTGGTATTCAAAATTTGCATGTTACGAGGTCATTTACTTGTGACGCACAAGTTTTCTGAGATAAAAACAAACACGTGTTTCCGTTTCTGAAGATTGGTCAAGATGCCCAGCTATGTGCAGTTTTCTAAAACAGAAATTTTGAAAATCTATCGTTTGAAAGCTCATGGTTGGAAAGTAGTGGACATTGCACGTAAATTTGTACGCAGTAGGGCTGGTATTTATCAAATCTTGTCAAAAGGTAATAGTTTTGAAGCAAAATTTCGTTCTGGATGACCGAAGAAAACAACTAAGCGGCAAGACAGAGAGATTTTGAAATTAGTTTCGACCCAGAATCTGTCAACACGGTCCGTTTGTAAAAGGGTAAACTTTTCAGTGTCAAAATCAACAGTACATCGATGACTACAGGCAAGTGCATTTCTTGAATATCGCAAATTACGTCGTTCGTCGAGGTTAACAAGTCGGCATAAAAACGCTCGTGTTCAGTGTGCTCGTAGTCATATGAATCGGACAAATGAATGGTTAAGTGTTATTTTTAGTGATGAAAAGAAGTCAATTTAGGTGGCCCGGATGGTTGGGCACATTACTAGTACGATATTGCAAAGAACCCCGAACCTTTTTCAGCAGGCAACAAGGAGAAGGTTCACTCATGGGTGTGGGGAGCATTTTTTTTCAATAGAACAACCGATATTGCTGTTTTGAAAGGTCGCCAATGCTCCGAAGACTATCAGAGAACTCTTAATGTACAGTTATTGCCATTTAGAAAGTTGCTAGGTAGGGACGAATGTTTATTCCAGCAAAACAATTGCTCCATTCACACGTTTAATTCAACAATGCAATGTTTTAGACAAAACCAAGTAACTGTTATAGAATGGCCAGCCCGAGTCCTGACCTAAACCCAATAGAAAACCTCTGGGGAATACTAGCGAGAGATGTATATGCCAATGGAAGACAGTTTACAACAGTTCAAGATCTTAGGCTGCAAATTGAACGTAGTTGGTTTTCATTAAAGGCAGAAGTTCTTCAAAATCTTGTTTTAAGTATGAATGATCGTGTTTTTGAAGTTATTAGAAAAGACGGCTTAAAAATTTGAATGTTAAAATTAATATAATGAGCTGTCTATAAATTTTTGGGACAGTAAAATTTGAGTTTTAATTATTATCACAAAATCTGTGATTGTATAATTAAATTAATAAAAAATATTATTATTGTATGGATATTTTTCATGATTCTAAGTTGTGTTGAAATCGTTGTTTCTTTTTTTCTCTCGTAAAACTTGGAAACCTTGTTGTCTAAACTTTTGGGACGCACTGTATATTACATTAAGTATAAACAAGATACACTGAATTTTTAATCTTTAGTTTTTTTTCTTTTTTTTGCTTTTTACTTCTTTGTATCTTTGAAGTATGATAATTGTCTGAATTTTACAACTGAATTTTACAATTTTTTCTGAAAACCTATTTTCAAACAAAAATTAAACTTTTGGCACAAGTACACAACCCTTTGTTCACATACATACCTAGCTTTTTCTCTATCTTAAAAAATATATATCTTGTAAGAAATGTTGTAAGCTGAAAAATCTGACATTGTAATCAATTTTAAATCACGCCACTTTTAATAAAATTAACTATTTTTGCTCTGTCCAGGATCTCCAAAAAGAGGTGCAATCTTTAGGAATATTTCCAGTTAATCCACGATTCAAATCAATTTAATAGAAGACGGTGTATATCTACTATCAGAACACATCTGCATGTTAAAGTAACAAATTATTTAATAAGAATTAAAATTCATACCACACAAGAACAAATGTCACAGCCATGCTTCCAAGTTGAACCATCTGGATGAGTAGAACCATTGACATTGCAACTCTTCTGGCATTCACACTGCTGTAATGCCGATATATGGTGCTCAGCATTTGCTAACTGCAATGAAAGGTTGCTTGATTAGAGTATTTAAATCAAATTCTAATATTTTCATTCAGATAAAGTATATAGCTATTTTCTTGTGGAAACTTTTGTTAAGGACAAAGTACATTTATGTTTGGAATAGTTAGGCAAAGAGAAAAAACAATTTGACAGGATAAACTAAATAGTCAATGTATATACAAATGATACTAGCATGATGAAAGTATTAATATGCATATTGTAGCTCAAAAATTCTAGCAGTGTAATTCATGAGTTTATTTATTTATTTCCTTTAAACTAAATAAGTAAAAAATCCCATAAGATATAAGAATTTCCCACAAGTAACTGTATTTAAAGAAAAACCTACCCGAAAAAACAACTGCTATTTATTAGCATTTTTAAAAGACTTATACTACCAGCATATGAAATTTTATGAACTACAAAATTTTCCAATTCAAGGTACCAGGCCTTTTTTTTGTTGTGGAGGAATTTAACTCTTTAAAATCTAAGTACTAATTACTTTGCAGATTTGATACAAAGAATATTCAGTTTATATTGAGAAATAAATTTTCATACTGTTCTGCAATTACACTTTTAATAGCTTTTTAAAGTTAAGAGACTTTGCATAAAGCATATAATTCAAATTACATTTGAGCTTTAACTTGCTAATACATAAAAATGCTTTACAGCATCTTGTTTATTTTAAGGACCTTGAATAGCACTTAAAGAAACCAAATAATGAAAATATCAATTTTTCAAAACACAATAAAGTATTTATTAAATCAATAGACATATCTGAAACGGCTAAACACCACCGAGAATAGTTTCATTCTATAATTTCTATAATATTGGAGGATACATACTCGTTCAGTAAGCTCTTTAATGTGGTTTTCCAGCTGACGTACTGAATTTTGTAACTGTTGGAACTGGCCACAAGTGGGGCAGTCTAAAAATTAAATCCAGTATTAGAACAAAATAAAATAAAGTTTGAAATTTATTTAATGCATCAATAGGTATAAAATAAATAGGTCCTATTATTCTCAAATACATTCACTAGCACAATATACCATAATGATTAAATACAAACATTCATTTTATTAATACAGTGATAATCAGAGAATTTACCTGTATCTATATTTGGACACTGAATTCTATAACCATGAGCTTGAGTTGCTATTTTAACATCTTGTAAGTAGCCCTACATGAAATCAGTAAAAAATTTTTAATGACAAATAAAATTTCAAAAACTCAAATGTAAAATGTTATACATATTGTTACACATAACAAACTTCAAAGCAGGTCCACTTTTATGGACTAAAAATTATAGAGAAGAAAATTTCCAGCTTTAAAATGGTATTAAATATTTGTTGGAAAAATGGATGCACATTGCATATGACAGAAATTTAAAAAATGCAGTAACTTTTAGGAAAATATTTAATGTTAGTATATTATCTGAATTATAAAAGTTTATTTTAACAGACTAACCTAAATAAATATGCTTTTAATATTTCTCAATACACATGCATATTAAACATAAAGTAACACGAAATTGTTAGTTAAAAAGTATGTTTACAACAAAAGAGTTTCATCAACAGCTTTACACAAAATTTGATATAAGTCAAATAGTAGTAAATATAAAAAACAGTTATTTTTGTGCACAACAGACTAACATTGAATCTCTAACTGACTAGCAAACATCTATATGAAACCATATATAATATTATACACATCCACAAAAATAAAGAGTTTTTCTACTTTTTTCTTGTTAATGTTACAACACAGTAAACTTGTTTATTGCATATGTTAATTGTTAAGCAAAATTTTAGTCCAAGGAGAGTTTCTAATGGATCATTTTTTGACAAAAATTCTCTTTCATTATTTTTTTTCCAGTACACATTGGTGTAGTGATGGGAAAAAGATGGGGAGGGGGGGGGGACTTAAAGATACAGGCACAAGTTAATGTAACCAAAAAATGAGGGGACGCTTATGCAAAACTTTTAAAAAGTGGGGATAGCAGGAGGAAAGCATAAAACAGTAGGCCGCTCCCTCCCTTCATGGCCCTTTATTACTATGTTTGAGTTACAAGACAAGTTGTTACTAATAATGCAATGCAATAATTCATGGAGAAACAGTTTCACAATTTTTAATTATTGAGTAGATATTATACACTGATACAAATTATAGGATAAAATTCCACAATTGAAGTTACGTTAATTAAAATTAATTTTTTAATGCTTGAGGGATCGCAATTGATTTATAATGCTTTGATTTTAAGAAAAACAAAAAGATGTATTTTAATTTGGTTCATATTTTTGAATAAAAGAGTAACATTTTCATGAAAAGGATGAAAAATGCAGAGTTATCTTTTCATTCAAACTAGTAAACATTTAACTAAATCAAATTAAAGCTATTACTTTTCAGGTTTTATAAATAAAATTAATTCGTAAAATTTATTCTTTTGGACGTTATTTTACAATGATTTTTGTTTAAATGTAATAATTTACCCGATTTGGTTACTACATGGTAAAAGCAAAGAGCTTTTAACTTATTTTTGGTGGTCCTTTGATGCCCTGCATCATGCATTTAAAGTGTTTTTGTTGTAATTGTATCGCTATCTTTTATCATCAGTGTTGGGTTCAAAATGTCTCATTTTATTTTCTTCTTAGCACACGACAAAATTCAAATTGAGCAAAAATGTAACTTATTTAAGCTTAAACATACATTTTTTTAATTACTTTGATAAGTATGTTGTGTAATCTATGATAAAAAGCAAGGTGTTAATTGTGAAGTATATGTAGCTATATGTAATCTCCAATAATTTTTTTTTCCCGACATTCTAAACTATATTCTTCCTGTAGGTCATGTGCCAGCAATTGCGTTGAAAATTTAAACTAGCCCAAATCCCAGATTTTTGAAGTTAAGAAATTCTGTAACCCCCCCCCCCCCCTTCCTTTCAAAATCAAGAAAGAATTGTGGTCTTTTCAAGACTCTGGGATGGTCATTGTAACATTGTGGTGTTCTAGTACTGGGTATATAACTTATATTCAGCAGGAGAAAAAAACAGGAAATGTAGCAACGGCTCAGAATTACCATTCAGTAATGTAAGAATTTTAGAAATATATACATTATTACCTTGTAGAAAAAGTGATGAGCATTTCGTTGCCCAAGCCAAAGTGAAATATTCCGACTAGTAAAGTTGTAGTCAATGTCAGGAATAATCCGCCTATAAATGCGATTGCAGTCAACATACAAATTAACTGTATTTCCACTAACACTAATGGCAACTTGATGCCAGTTTTTGTCAGTCAAGTGATATGGGAATGTTTCAACAAAAGTAGTATTTTTATGAGTAAAATGAAGGCGAACTTCATCTTTTCTGCCACTGCTTTGAAGCTCCAAAAACCTAAGTGGAAACAAAAAGAAATAAATAAAGAGAACATTATTCCTAAAAATTATGTACACATAATGAGCAAACGAAATATGAAAAATAATCCTTAATGAAAATATTTCAAACATAGTGAAAACTCAACATCAAAAAATAAATAAATGAAAGAAAGACTGCAGAATACTAAACTTGAAAATTAATGAATATTGATTCAGAATTTAAAGAGCATTTCAAAAATTTAATACAGTGTAGAACTTTTTATCTGAGATCCAGAAAACCAAGATATTTTCTTTGATTTTCCTGCCATTTTTAAAAAATAGTTTTTTAACAAGGAGCATTTTTTCAAACTATCTTTAAAAATATGTACAATTTATTTATTAATACCATATACATTTGAATATGATTTGAAAAATTTAGTACAGAAACACAATTTTAAAGTTAGCAGGTCAGCTCGCAAATGTGGAAAAAATTTCTGAAAACTTTTCCCGAACAAAACTTGAAAAAAACATTCAAAAATTCGACATCTTTTGTATTTTGTTCTAACTAAACAATAAAAAAATGAATACTGATGCACTTCAATACAATTTTTGTTTGTATGACTATAAATTAAAGCCCATTAGAACAAAAGTTGAATAATACAGAAATCCTGGAAACGCCAAATACATATTTGTGACATTTCCGCATAATAGATCACAGGAAATCAAGAGTTCATTCATCTTTTTTGTTTTGTTTTTTTTTATATCTATAAGGCTTTGAGAATTTTAAAAAGCAGCATTTATTTATATTAATGCAGTATAAAAGCAAGTTAATAAAAATTGTAAGAACACAAATGAATTCTTTCCAAAAATTGCTTTCACAAAAGTTTTCATTCACTGCTACAAAAAATCATGTTTCCTCTCAGAAAAGTATTTCTAATTTTTCTTCATTTATTTTTTTTCTTTCATTTTAAAATGTTTATTCCCAGAAGCTATTGAAAAATTGTAGTTTGTTTCATATTCTTTTGCTATTTTATTTCTTCTTGTTAATATTTACTTATTTGATAAATTTATTTATATACTTTTGTTTTTGTTGCTTAGTACTTTTAAAAAGTTCTTTCTTTCAATATTTCAAACTCATGAGCACTTCTTTATTGATTTCTTCTTATTTTGAAATGCTATTTATTATTGTAATTCAAGTATTATAATCAATCAAAGATTGGTTTTTTACCATTCAGAAAACTGGGACATAAAAAGTTAGGTGGGAGTCTCTGGATTAAATTTGAGAGAAATTTAGGTTTTAAAATCTTGAGACCAAAGTAATAAAGACTGAAATAACAGTGAGGCTAACACTTCTACTCACCGATATACACTTCTACTAACCTACTTTACCGATATACTGTAATGTGAAATAATGCCTACAATAATTACCTTTTCCTCATTTATGAATTATAAGAGAGCACATGCAGTGAACTTGCAAGACACAAGGGAGTGTTGAATCGAAGAGTTTTTTTTTGGGCGGGGGGGGGGGGGCATATATTGCCCATTTAAAGAATGAATAGCTTGAGGTCTCAAAAAGAAGTGTCCTTAAAGTGTTACAAAAATATGTAATTTATGGTGGACTATACAAGGAGATAAAATTTTTGAGTTTAAATCATTTACATATCCCACATCTAGAAAAATCCTATCACAAGTCACAACTGAAATTCTGAATGTTTAGAGAAGTAAAAAAAAAAAAATCAACAATGCTTTAAGTAAACACGAGGTTTATGCAATTTTCAGAAGAAACACATTTTAATTTGGTAGTGGAAAGTAAAAGTTTGCTCTAAGATACATCAAAACATAAATATCAAGTGTGAGTGGAGATGAGATGGCCCAAAGCCTTCATTCAAAAATCAAAGAATAACGTCCACTTAAAAACCATTATGAAAGCAAGTAATCAGATCTGAAATGTTCAAAGACTGCACCACAACTAATTGCTTTACAATATCAATTTCTTTTACATGACTTAATTTTTTCTGTTTTTATTGTGACAGTATTCTTCTAGGTGTGCAATATGTCTCTTTCAGAACCCAATACTGTTTAAGTAAATTTTTCAATGCTTATTTCACTTTTGTAAATTTCAATGAATAGGTATGAGTTATTAAATCACCACAGAAAAATATCAACATAAAATAGATAGTTTGCATGCATAATGCAAATTAGTTTTCTGCATTATATTGAAATTCTGGATAGTGAAAAGAAAATTACCTGCTATTTCCTTCTGAAAAAGAAATTATTGTCCCAGCATTTTTTTCTTCTTGCTTTAAAGTTGCAATGAAACTAAATTCATTTGTCTCTGACAAATGATCTGTAACTTTCTGTAACATTTCTGCAGGCAGCTGTAAATGCCTGGAGTCACCTAGAAATTAATATAGATTATAGATCACAAAAGAAAGAACATTTTTCAGATAAAAATAAAATATAACTATAACATGTAGAGCAGCCAATCCATCAAAACATTAACTATGCATTATTTTTCATTCAAAGCATAAAAACTTGATTAGCGTAATAAAATATTTTATCAAGAAAGAAAAAAAGCAAAGGAAATGTTTTTAAAATTGAGCACGTATTTACAAAGAACCCAAAATAGTACAAGCATAGGCGGACTTACGGGGGTGCCAGGGGGTGCCCCCCCCCCCCAAAATTTTGTTTGAATTTTGAAAAAATAAATTAAGTATATTCCATCAGGAAACAGTTTGGAAAATTAGATATATTTTTTCATAGCTGGGCAATGAAAGCTAATTTACTTGAAAGAAAACCCAAAAATACAACATATTATGTAGTTCAGAGGTTCCCAAAGTCCAGATCATCAGGGATCCCTTCCTGAAAATTGCTACCCCCCAAATAATTGCACGGGGGAGGGGGTCGCCCGTGCTCAAAAAAAAAAAAAAAAAAATAGTAATGCTTTTAAGCTTTATTTTTCTTTCCTTCTTATAATTTATTGATTCATTGTCCTATACGTTTTGTAGAGCTCTTGTCTAGTTTCAGTGGCATGCTTAGGCTATTTTACTAAGGGAAGGGGGGGGGGAGAGCTAGAAAATTTAAGAGGAATTCTAATACGTGAAGTGAGAGGCAAAATCAGAGAAATTTCAACAGTCTTCCCCGTCCTTTTGTCTGTTACCTTAAAAGAGATGTATCAAAATCACAAATTTTGATTTACCATCATGGAAACCTAACTCCAGGAACCTAAAATAAATGAATTGTTTAGCAGTTTCCATGGAGACAACGCAAAACTTGTGATCTTGATGTGCCTATTTTAAAGTAACAGACTATAGTTTTGTAAATACATATTTTTTTAATTTAATTTTTGCGAAGCTTCATTACAGTTTTTATATAAATTGATGCTGGTTTATAAAATTTCAGGGAAGAACGAAATAGTACTATTTTCTACTTCTCAATGCTTCCTTTCTCTCTATTTCTGTATCTAAAAAATGAGTCTAAATTTGCCAATGATAAAAACAGACAGCAATCTAATGCTTCCTTAAGCTTTAATAAAAACACATCGAACAATGAAAACTGCAACAAATATATTTTTTTTTAAAGCAAAAGGGTTAGTACCGTAGGGGTGGATAAGTTTCTTGTAAGATTTATGCAGCAGCTGTATTTTCAGAGGGTTAATCTTCAATCATTACGGATTATCTACAATTTCCAAAATTAAATAACAAAAAATTTTCAAAGGAGGGCCCTTACACCTCTGCTTGTCCTGAGGAATATGCCCCCCCCCCCGAAACCCCGTGTTTTTGCACCCCCAGAATTCACAGTCTAAATCCGCCTATGAGTATAAGATGTGTTCAACCATAATTTCAATTTTTCGGGGGGGGGGGGGGGCAAAGGCTACTTAATGTTTTGCATGTCAAAATACACCAAAAACCATGTCCACATGTTCAAAAAAGTTTCTTTCTCAAAGATAGGGAGGGGGTGATTAATAAACCCTCTTGCCCCCCTCCCCCCACACACAAATGACAACCTAGTCTCTTTCATATCAATTCATTATAAAAAGGTGTTAAAAGTAAACAACTGAAAAACTGAGCAGGTTACACATCAAATCATGGCAAAATTGATTGTACACTATTTTTACTTTTGTTTAGACGAAAATCATAAAACTTTTCCATCTTCCGAAAAACTTCTAACGTTCTCGCTTGAAAATTTTTATTTACAAATGAAGCAGTTGTTGAAACTTAACAAATTTGGAAAGCCTTTCTTACCTTGTAACAAAACAGCTGGAGAGAGATGATGAATGCCTTCTACAATTGTAAGACCACGATAGCTGTTGTTGTAAATTCGAAGGCCTTCAATTAAGTCAAATTGGTGCTTAGAATCAACATGTAAACCTGAGACTGTAAAGAGAAAAGCAACTTGTTACAATCACGCTTACTAAGTCAAACTAACAGGTAAACTAATATGTCAAACACAAACCGGGCAGTGCAAAAGATAGATTTATTACATTTCAGAAATAAATAAGACAAGTAGCTCCGTCATTTTGCAACACGTGGGGGAAAAATAACATTTTCAAAAACTGTTCATTAAAATAATTAAATTTTAAACCACAACATTAAGTATTTTGCTCTGTATTACAACATATCTATGATAGCTACATGCGCGGCGATGAAAACCTTTTGAATTTTAAAGCTTTCAAAACATACCGATAGATGACGCTTTATGGAAATTAGCCGGTTCCATCCAAATGCTCCTTTCGCAAATCCTCGCTTTAATATGCATAATTTATTTTAAACATGCCTTTTCTTTTTTTTTTCAAAACAGAAAACAAAAAAAAAAATTAAGGCTCTATTTTTTTTCATGAAAAATGTTTCGTTTCTCAAGCTATCCAAAACAGAGAGTTTCAAAATTTCCTGTAAAAAACAGCGTACATTCAATTTTTTTTTTTGAATATTTACTAAATTATACCCAAAAATAATGCTTTTTGTTCAACTTTTAAAATGTTCAAATATGAAGAGCGTATAAAAATCTTTTATAATACAATTTTCACAAATGTCACTCTATATCTGTTTGGATACCTAAAAAGTTTTAAAAAGTGGCCTGCAAAAGCCAATGTTCAACATTTTTGAACATTAAAAAATTGAATAAATGCATTTGTGTCACGTCAAAAGCTTTTCCCTATCAAGTTTGTGTGAAGCAATCCTAATATGTTAGGTTGGAGAGAAAAATTATCCAATTTCTCCCATAGAGTGGTTAACTCTTTAGGGAAAAAAATAATTATAAAATAGAATAAAATAAGCAAAACAAAGATAAACGAAAATTCTCAAATCGAAAGAGGAATGACACTAAGTTTTCCTTTAACATATGATAGATGGTTCACTTCACTTTTTGACCTACTTTTATTTAATCACTGTTTTTTCATTACCTTGAAGGTACCATTTGTCCAACAAATACAATTTAATTAATGACATTTTTCACAATAAAATTTGATAAGTAGCTTGTTGCTTGCTAAAGGTGCTATATGATGTAAAATGAAACATTCGCGTACTGAGACGTTTGAGTTACAACCCGGGATACAAAGCTTAATACTTTAGATACAAATTCAGTGCTGTACTTAGGTTTTTTTTCCGGGGTCAGAATTTGAAATTCATACTATCAACGAATTATGTGTCCTTTAGAACATAGGAATCCAACACTTTGATTGTTAGAAACTAATCCCAGCCCCGGTGATGAATAAATGATTGCTAACTATCGCTCTAATTGGATAACTTCCTCACAAATTATTGAGGTACAGGGGACAGACAGACTGGTCGATAAAAGTAAACAGGAAGACTCCATCTCTAAAGCATAATTTAAAATAAATTGATATTTTTTGATTAAATTAATTTATTTACTTGATGGTTTTGCTTTTATAGGTACGTTTATGAAAGAAAAGTCGTCCATACGTTTAAGTGCGCAAAAAACGTACACTTAAGAGTTTTCAAAGTCTATAAAAATATGAAACAACATAACAACTGTCATCAAAAGACCGATTTAGTTAGGCCAGTTTTAAAACATGACAGAAAAATGTATTTTTGAGTTCATAAGAAGTTTTCTTACGTTTAAGAGAATCTGATCTAGATATTACTGATTGGATGTAGAAAGCTCATTTGTACGACTCATATTAAAATATTTTTGAAAAAAGTTATTGGTTTCGATTATTTTGTCAAAAAATGAAGTAAATTATTCATACAAATGGAACGTTTACCCTAACGCGATAAATTTTCGCACTTGCATAGACATGACAAATTCTGCAGAAGGACACTTATCTCCAAGTACATGAAAGCAATAAGTAAAATGTTTTTTTTTAAGCAAATTTAGTGAAAAGTTAAGTGCTAAGACAGGGGCGGATACAAGGGAGGGGCGATGGGGGCGATCGCCCCTACCTTGAGAGACTCTCACCCAGTAAATTTTCAACATTGAAGCTAAAAAACTTTATTTTAGACGAGTTATAATGATGTTAAAAGAAGGAAATTTGGGTTTTCCCTCGGAAATGTTTCGAAATTGAAGTCCGAAACTTATGTAATTAATATTTGCAAACCTGTATACACAGTAAAAAGTAAGTAATAAAAGTCAACCGCCCCTTCCTTGCAAGGCCGTATCCAGAGGAGGGGCCCGACGGGCCTGGGCCCCCCCCGAAACCCGAAATGTTTTATAATGTAAAACAGAAAAAAAAAGTTTTCTTTTTTTCTTAATTTCAAATGGCAAAAAAATTTTTTTTTTCCCTTTTAACTATTGAACGAGTGAAAATTTTAAGTACCAAAAAAAAAAAAGACAATTCAAATTCTCATTAGCTGCAAAACAAACTTGAAAACAAGACTCTCATTAGCACTTCCAGCTCTCTTTCCCAAATCAATTCAGGCTCAAGGCAAGCTACTTGTCAGTTTGATCGGCGGTCCCTCCTCCCCCATATAACTTATAAAATTTACACTTACACCACTCAGATTCTTACCCCCTAATCGCTGGGCCCCTAGTTTCCGACTAGGCTGAGATTGCTTCCCAGCGCCCTGATTCAATTAAGAGGGTACTTTGTTGGTCTCCATTTATAAGCATTTGTAATCCTCGAGGGATTTTAATAGCTAAACATGTCTTCAATCAACAAGACCACACAAAAACGGATACGTTCACAGACCCTCTACTTTGTTGGACGCTCACCAATCTTAGACAGAAGTTACTTTAAAAAAATTCCATTTACAAATGCTTAAAAGCCTTGAAAACTTTGTTAAATGTAGCTGTAAACCTTGAATTTTAAAGTTTCTAACACAAATGGAGGGGAGGTGGGCATCAAGTTGCGCGAAACCCAGCTCCTTGATCAAAAAAAAAAAAAAATACTCTGCGTAATGCAAAAATGATATTCCACCATTTTTTGTAGCATATTTTCAAAAATAATTTTTTGTGACTCACATGTTTCATTTCTGACTATTCATTAAATACCTAATTCAGTATTTTAGAAGTTACTTTGTAATTGATACCTTTATTAATGTTAAGCACGAGAAAAAATATTACCCTACCTGTATTCTTTTTCGTTTTCTGCAGTACTAGTGATTGAAAAAGAAATTGTCGTTACATATAAGTATTTTTTAATATCTATTTTTAATCTTTAAAAGATGTGTCTTTCAAAGTTTTTACAATTTCGTAAGACTGTCCAATCAACTATTAAAACGTCAGAGACTGAAAAGTGCAAATGAAATGCTTTAAAGAATTTTAACTGTTCTAGAATCTTTGAAAATCATTAAATACCTTTTTGAAACTCCTTCAAAAGTGCTTCAATCCTATTTCTTATCAAATAATTAAACTATGAATTTACCAAATGGCCAGAATGTTACTCTCTCGGTTATTATTTTTTAATCTCTATACTATTTCTTATAAAGAATTTTATGTGTTTTATACTATTGGTTATTTTATGTTACTAAGTACTGTGTCTGTCGGTGAGTCGGAGAACTGATCAAAAACTACTATGTAACAGTGAAAACCGATGTAAGCAAGTGATAATGTGTTAATCTTTTCTCCTCCCCTTGTCCTTCCTCTCTGTCGCTTAATGTTAATCGTTTGTTAAACTAATCATTTTTTTTATGCTTTGATTAATCTTAATTTTCAAAAGAATGCAGAAAATTTATGAGATTGTTGTTTGCCTACTTTTCCAACATGTTTTTAAGTCCCAATTGCCCCATATAAGGCCTCAAAATGCAGAATTTTAAAACTTTTTTTCAAAAATTTACCCGGGGGAGAAACTCCCGGACCCCCTAAAATTACGGATATTCTACCCCACTTAAGGCTACAGTGGACAAATAAAATTGATTTTTTTCAATTATTGATTTATGTGTCTAAAACTTTGTGTGCTTGTATTATTGTATATTTACGACATCTAAAAGCATAAACAACACAAATTAGTGCAAAAACAATGAATACTTTTTTTTCAAATTTCAAATTTAAATATTTTTTTAACAAAATTTCAAAATGTTCCAGGCGTCGCAATTTTTTTTCAAACTTGGAATTTCCACTTAATTTCCAATCATTAGGCATGATGGCACAAAACAATGCATTATATGCAATGTTTTATGAGATAGTTTATAAAAGATGGCTGAAAACAAAAAAAATTCAGTTAAAAAAATCATATAAATTTTCATTTTCAGCCATCTTTTATAAACTATCACATGAAACATTGCATGTAATGCATTGTTTCATGCAGTCATGCCTAATGATTGGAAATTAAGTGGAAATTCAAAGTTTGAAAAAAAATTGCGACGCCTGGAACATTTTGAAATTTTCTTTAAAAAATATTTAAATTTGAAATTTGAAAAAAAATATTCATTGTTTTTGCACTAATTTGTGTTGATTATGCTTTTAGATGTCGTAAATATACAATAATACAAGCACACAAAGTTTTAGACATGTAAATCAATAATTGAAAAAAATCCATTTTATTTGTCCACTGTAGCCTTAAAGTTCTCATTGCATATCTCTCTATCTCCAATAAAAGTCAATTCCAGAAAATAATAAGAATAAAGGATTAAAAAAACACACACACACACACACATCAAACATCGTGGGGGGGGGGGCAGGTCAGCTGGAAATTAGACTCATTGAACGCACAAAAATGTATGTGTGTTTGGGCAATGTGCGAAACTGGGCCCCTCCCGAAATTTTTTTCTGGATACGGCCTTGCTTCCTTGAACAAGTTCTGGATCCGCCCTTGTAGCTAAGGTGTAATTTTATTAACTTGAGAGAGTAACGTTGCTGACTGTCATGTGATTTTAGTAAAAAAATTGCTATCTCAGTTTTGAATCTTTAACTTAAAAACGCATGACAGATTCACTTGTTGAAAATAAGAGTCATTACACCATTGTATACTTAAATTGTGAATAAGTTTTACTCATATGGTTTGTGTCAACGAAAACAGGGACTTGGAAGACCACTAGATAAATCTATTTGTATATTTCACTCAAAGAATGAAATGTATACTATTTCTATGCAAAAAAAAAAAAAAAAACCGAATACTTTCCATATTTTTTTCAGAGAATACCCCAATCTTCATTTTTTATACAAAACGGTGGTTATAAAAAGGTTCTTCAAATCGGAAGCAACAATTTTCAAGTACAATCAGTTTTTGTTGTTTTTTATACGCTCGATGGTTTTACATTTCTTCCTCCTTTTCATTAATTTGTTTGATTATATACATATATATATAGAGAGAGGGGGAGAGAGAGGGGGGAGAAGAGAGCGAGTGAGGGAGAAACAAAGAAAGAGTTGCAACACTACGGAGGAAGAAGCGATTAGCTTCCGATGATACCCAAAGTGGATTTAAGAGTTTATAAAAAATATAAATTTCCTTCAATTGTGAAAAACTTCACCAATATATTTTTAATCATATTTTATACGAATAAAACGTTTCATATTTTATTTTCATATCCCCCCCTCTCCCTCCATCTCCCTCTCTCTCTCTCTCTCTAAAATATCTCGAACTGACGGCACTAGTGGCATCAATATGCGTGGTGATCACATCGAAAAATTGGAGATAGTAATAACACTTCAATGAAAATCTAAAAGTATTTACGTAGACTTATACAAATAGTACCGTTTCTGTTAATGGTACTAGTTTTTTCTACAGTGTAGTAACGATAAAACTTTTTCTTAAGTAGCATTGTAACGATACAGCTTCTACTTAAGTAACGCTGCTTTGACAATAGACCATATCTTCATGGCAATAAACAGTGAAAAGTCTTCAAAAAATGTAGAGAAAATAATAAACTATTGCCGCTACCAGGTGCATGTTAATTGAAGTTCGATCAATTGCTAATCTTTCATTTTTATTTATTTTTTTCATTTCAACAATTTACATAAGCTAGTGCTTGCCTTCTTTCTTCTTTTTTTTTCATTCCTCTTAAATACGCACACACACACGTTTTATACATATGTCTCCGAAATATTATTCCTATATCAGTGCCTTAGAGGTAAACGGTGTTGTCACAATGAGTTGATGTTACATAACTACCGTTTACAAGTTTTTACTTTCTTCTTTACTCTACTATTTTCCTCAAACTTACAGCTTATAAATCACTATTATTTGATTGAATAACAATTTCCATTATTTACAACACTATTATTACTACTAAGAAATTGAAAACTTGTAAACGGCAGTCACAAAGAGCGTAAATTCACTCAATTGTAGTAGGCGATTCCATTACTCCACCAGACAAAAAACAATCATGATGACATGGCCCACACACTAAAGTGGAATTGATGGTATACAAATTCAAAGGAATTCAATTAAATGTTTTTTTCCCAGATAAAGAAGGTAATCAAAATTCGTCTCGACATTCGCTTTTTCTTAAACTATTCCTTCTCGTCTCTCCATTGAACTCCACTACTCTAATTTCATCTTAAAAACTCCGATAACAATCAGGACATGTGGATGCTCTTGGAAACCAATTCACTCAGTATGAATGGAGGACAGAAATGGGGTTAGGTCTCAGGAATATATAACCAACTATAAAAGCTTTTATAGAAAACACAATGAAAAATTCATAAGAGAAGTAAACAATTCTGAATAATTACATTAATAATCACCGAATACGAAATTTCAGCATACAAATTTAAACATATAGTGCAGTTTGTACAAAACATATAGTGTGTTAAACATATAATGCAGGTTTTACATTTTTGTTCACATACAACATTTTGTATGATCCCCCAGTTTTTGTTAATTTTATTCTGGTTACAAGAATTGTGAACATCAAGTAATAAAGTGATAATTGTTATAAATTCTCTTCCAGAAAATCAAGAATATATCTCTCTTTATCAGCGATTCCCAACTTTTTTCATATCGCTGCCCCTTTTTTACCAATTCAACAAAACGCGACCCCGTACGTCAACCCCATATCCAACCCACGACCCCATATCCATTTTCAACAGCATAAGTAAACCATGTTTCAAGCTATCTCTAGAAAAAAAAAATGCTCAACTGCGAACATAAATATTAAAACACCTCCAGGAAGCTATAATTATGAGCTTAGACTACTATTGCCCATAATCCAAAACTCAAATAACTTACTATTGAGTTTGAATCCCTTCCGATTAGGTACGAAATCTAGAAAGCTATGATTATGAGCTTGGATTACTATTGCTTTGATACCATCACATCTTGTAACACAAAATTTTTTGCTCTCCACAATCCTTAATACTTTCAATAATTTTACGCTCGGTGGACAATATTTCATTGGTCATTTGTTGCTTGCCGTTCTATAGATAATAGTTGAACTAAATGTTTTGGACAAAGAACGCGCTTGAAAAGATGGCACAGTAATTTAACACATTATTGCTATTTGGTAGCCTAAAGTAGAAAACACGAAATTAGCTCACAATTCCCCAGAAGCTGAAAGATTAAAAAAGCCCATTGCCTATAATTTGGCAGTGTTAAAGTCTGTCAAATTACATAGTTTAGAAAGTTTGATTTTTTTTTCTCTTTTTTACAAGAAAATTTCAACAATCTTCCCTCTTGTCATTCTTGGAAAGGAATCAAAAGAGAACTACTTACCAAACACAAACGTCGTACATAGCTAAAATTGCTTGACCTCTACTAATGATTAATTGGCAGAAAACCAACCGCGAGCTATGTTTATTCTGCTATTTATCAGTTTCATTGCTTTCTAATAGTTAAAAATTCAAAAAGACATGAAATTGATGATGCAACTTTGATGGGTGTGGATTGCGTTGATGTGCTCCTTGACGTTTCGTTTTCATTAAGGAAAGAAAATATGTGAGCTTACATAAAAGAACTGTCCAAGATTTATGCTTACTTTTTCATTAATGCGAAACATTTTTTTGAATAAATTTTATTCAAAAATATTGCTTCCTAGGGATACGAAATCAATCTCAAGCTCAGGATCGACAAATGTCTTGTAATAGTGGAGTTTAGAAATAAATTCTTCCATTGAATTTAGAGTGAACAAACATAGAAAGCGCATGGAAGAGCAAACGTTTAATTTCTTACGCATTTTTAAGATATTAAATTATTGTCAACTGAAGATCAACTATTCCTGTTTGTATAATTATTTAGTGAAACTTGATAATATGCTTGGAAACAGTTTAATAAAACGCAAATTTAACGAAAAATGTAATGTCAAAACAAACATATTACTGCTCAGTTTCCATAAAAGCTAAATGTGTCATATGTAGTGAACACAGTGACCTGTGTTCGTAATTTTCTTTGAAACACCTATAGTAATTTCAACTTATAGTAGTGTAAAATTTAAAATATAATTCAAAATAATAGCGTGGTATTACTAATTTATAGTAATGAAGCAATTTTAGTATAATTAAAACATATGGAGTATTGGCTACATAGAGCTTACAACAAAGCAAAACTTATAATTTTCGCTATTAGAGCTGATGCATTACATCTCCAATGCTGAAAAACATTTATTATTGTAATATAATAAAAACTTGGTGATAACTGCTTAATTTATTGGAAGGAAAAACTTATAGCTCAGACTTTCAGAACTGATTTATTATCTTAATAGCAATGAAAAGCTTTATAATTCAAAGCAAAATTTATAGCTGATGTTGAGACAACTCTTCGGTGTTTCAATTTATAAAATATGCAATGAGTAACGCATTGAATATGTTCGTGACTTTCTTTGAAAAATGGTCATACATTTTAAGTTATTGAAAGCAAGTGATATGACATCCTTTGCGGCGAATATTTGAATATTTTAATAAAGAAGTGAAAAGAATACCTACCAACAGAAACTCACAAGTTAATTTTCTGATTAATATTTATTATTTATAAGTCTAAAAAATGTAATAGTATATTTATTCGTGCTATACCGCCAACTCAGTTATTCTATCCACAGACTACAGTTTCGTCTTTTTTGTGAGCTCAGTACTTTTTGACACCTCTTAGCTTAAATACGTAATAATTTACGTATGAAAAAAGGTATTGAAAATCATAAAATATTTTTAGGAAATTTAGTTCACTTAATACGTTTGTATTAAAAGATCTATTCAAAATTCGTAAAGTAAAATAGATGAAAGGTTAAAAAAGCTATATGATATAATTACGACGATTTATGCACTTCTATAAGAGAATATGTCTCCCAGCTCAGTTACTTCCTATTCCAGACTATGAGTCGACAATAAGGGCAAAAACTACAGTCTCTAGATGGAATGACCGATTTGGCGGTATATCGCATGTATTCCTGCCTTAGCCCTGGCTCAGGGGCGGTGACTTAAGGCTTAATATATTTATTGTTTACTAGCCTTTCATCAGAGACAGTCTCATTTTAATAGATTTTGAAACATGAACGCGATAAAAGTTTGATAGTAATAACAATTAAAGTTAAATTTTCTCGTCGAAAATTCAGTTATTTGAAACTTTAGGACAGTATTTCACTTTTATTAAGATTTAACGAGCGGGATACATAAATTGAGATTCTTTTTTTACTGTGATTTCTTAGGATGGGCCGTGTAGGTCCCTCCTAAGGTTTACGTCTTTACTTGATTTTCAGTACTCCGAGTTAGCTTTTCCTTAAATACACAGTTTTCGTTTTTTTCCTTTTGGTACCACTAATAAAATTAAATTAATTACATTAATTTATGCATCTCAGTACGTATGAAAAAAGGTATTGAAAATCATAAAATATTTTTAGGAAATTTAAAAGAAATTTAGTTCACTTAATATGTTTGCATTAAAAGATCTATTCATAAATTGTAAAGTAAAATAAATGAAAGGTTAAAAAAAGCTATATGATGCAATTACGATTATTTATGTACTTCGTCAGATAAAGGAAGATATAACAATTCAGGAAAAACATATTTGTGGTTATAAATGAATGTAAACAAAAACAAAACTGCTTATATATCCAATGATTAGTGTTTTCACCAGTTACAAGAAACTTAATCGCTCCATTTTAACCCTTTATGTCCCATATTAAGTTATTAATGATTTTTTATACATCGTTTTGGTTTTTTTAGTTGAAAATACATCAAAAAACATATTTATCAAGTAAAAATTTTTTAAAAATTTTGGTATCTAAGGCCCCAAAGGCCCTCTACCCTTTAGGGTTCGTAAGTAAACTGTTTCCGATCACAGGTACCATCTGTCAGCCTCTCAGCAAAGCACAAGGAGTGGTACTTAAAAGCTTCAGCATGGTTACAGCCATTTGGGATTCATAATACTAAATTAATATAAGCGGGACTTCTGAGTCCCGTCAGGCATAAAGGGTTTAAAAGTTATCTGTAGAAAACTAGTGCAGTCAGTTTTCATGTACACTACTTTTTTTGAATAGATACGTTCTCCGACATTATTATTATTTTGTACTCCAGCTTTTGTAAATTATTTCACGTAAAATATTTTATTAACAAGGTTGACATTAAACAATACACTTCTTTTATCATCAATAAGCTTTGCTTTAATATTAAATGCGAATTTTAAATTCAATTACGTTACCAATGACCAATTTTTCTTTCCAATAATATTCTAAATTATATTAATGCGCACTGAAATAAAACACTTTAAATTGTTCCAGCGGAAAATATCATTAGAACATTTTAAAATATGTCAGTCAAGTAAATGCAATAATTACGAGAGAGTTAGAAGGAATAGGAACGGCTGAATTTGTATGCCGAAACAAAGGGTGAAAAATTATTTCTTTCTGGTCCAGTAGATGTAACAGATTTGAATCTAATCTACTGCATCTATTAGACAAGTACGAAATATTTTATTTCGGTACATAAACGCAGCCTTCAAACAATAAAATATATTTTAAAACTCAAAATTATGTTTTCTTACGCGGTATAACGTTTGTAGTTATACCACGTAAAACGTGATATAGGTTTATGAAGCATGTAAATTCTATCTTTCGACAAAAACACGAAGATAGGGAACGATATTTTTAGTCTCTACGAACAAATTTTGATTTCATAAAGGGAATTTACAGTGGTTTATGCATGCATAGAAAAAAAGAAGTGTTCATCAACAAGAGAAAAGAAATTCAAATCAACTGCATGTACTGCAAATAAGAACATCAAACGATTGATTTCTTTCTTTTTTCAATAACTGCAATGGAAAAACTCTTTTCTGACAAAGAATAAAAAGGCCTCTCGTTTGTTTTTTCTCTCTTTATTTTGGAGCGGGGGGGGGGGGGGAGGCGGAAAGAAATAAACTCATTAAATTTTTCTGCTCTCACGAAGAAGAAAATAAACTCATGGTTTGCTTTTTTAAATGGTAGATACATTTACTGAATTTCCCCGTGAAACAATATTTCTTTGGTTATTACAGGTTTCCAAATCTAAACATTTTTCAGCTTTGATCGTGGGCATAAAGAAAATACTTTTTAACTATTCAATAATTTATCTTTAGTTTGTTCAATTAAAAAAATATTTCATTCAAATATAAACAAGAAATTTTAACTGTATGAACCATCGAAAGTAACTAACAGTTAATTTTTTCTCTAATGCTCAATATTAAAATTTTTGATTTAGTGAAATAATCAGTAAAAATCATTTAAGTTTTTAAAAAAGCAGCCGATTTATTCAAATATTTAATGCATTTTCAGAATATATATCAAGCACTAGTGCACAAAAGTGAACAAAAAATTAGCTCTCTAGTTAATGACTATTCTACCATGCTAAGCACAAACGTCGTATCTGCAATTTTATTGAAATTGAGTTACTGTCACCAGGTGATTCTTTGTAACATAATTTACATGAGAGCATTGCTTTATGGATATTTACGAATCAGAAATATTTATTTAAAATTATTAATAGTTTCATCTGAATCATGTTTATGGAGGCTAAAAAATTTTTGAAGCATTATTTAATTTTGTTTTCTGCTGCAGAAACGACTTTTGTGATTAGCACGGCAGTATTGATTGATATTTGTTCATTTCTATAAAATTCTCAAAAATAGCTTAACCTTTTAACTGTCATGCCCGAGATAATCTCGGGCACAGCACTGGTGTTCGAAAATGTCACGCCCTATTACTCGGGGTATTTTTTTTTTTTTTTTGAGTGCATCGTATTGTTATACCCGAATATATATCGGGAGACGTTTATTTCGGCTTCATCTCTTTGTCAAACCCGACTGTTTCTCGGGTTTGTGCTTGAAAAAGTGTTTCCAGTTATCCCACACAAGACTGAATTACTGAAAGGTATTCACTTTTATTTATTTAATTTTTTTCTTTCATTTATTTATTGTTTAGAAAATATTTTTTTTTTTTCATTTTTAGAAAATAATGCTCCACTAGAAGCGAACTTTACAACTGCCATGTTGAGTGGCAGCAGCCTCAAGCAAATATGCAGTGGCTACAAAACTTTAAATATTTTACCCATGTGCTTCAAAATATCAATTTTTAACTACTAAGTATATTTTATTTTGTACTAAACATTTGATTTTTACAATAAAAAAATTTGACAATTTGTGCACCCAAATCATCAAAATAACTTGACAGTTAAAGGGTTAATACATTTTCCTAATGAAAACTAGTTCTAAGATTCTGTTTAATGTAAATACAATCGAAACGCAGAAGCTTAAGATAAAATGGGTAGCATAAGAATAACATGTTTTCTAATACACTATAAATGAGAAATTACACTAATAAACGCCTTCGAAGTGAAACTAAAACATGCGACACTGAAGCAGGTTCATTGACCCTCTCCTTAAACTGAAGATCTTTGATAAAATACTGGTTAGTATAGTTGAAACTGACATAAAAGCTAAGTACCAATCTAAATTAAATTGAACTTCACAAATGTGTCCCATACACTATTTCCAAATACAATTGAAACGCTTCATCGCTCAACTACACAAATGAAAACGAAACCATCTGACGAACCGAAATCCGCAAGTAGTTAAAGCGCAAAGTGAATGTTTTCTCAAGCATAATTGAAAGAATGCACACAACATAATAGAGCTAAAGCATATTTTAACTATATTTTGTCATAAATTACATTCCGTATTCGTATGTGATTAAAAGTTCTAACTTAACAAGAGCTATTTCTTTCTAGTCTGTGAAAAAGTTTTATATATACTTCACCCCTTTTTCTCCATAGAGATCTTAAAAGTTAAATTTATCGTTTGTTTTCTGACAATAATGCTTAAAGAATTTGATACAGCGTGTGTTAGAAGTCAAAATTACATCAAACATCAAATATCAAAAATGTTAGAAAGAGCCTTAAACTTTTAAGAAGCAAGTTAGAACATTCAAACAATTAGTATAAAGGTTCTAGCCAGAAAAATGTAACAAAACGTTTTTAGTTTTTAATAAAAATATTTTCCTTTCATATATCTTACGAAAAGTGAATTTTCTGCAGGATAAAGAATAAATAGCAAATCTGCTATAAAACAGATCATTGTTAGAACAGAAGCAGAGTTACCTATATAAGTAAGGCTAACTCATTGAGTAGAAATATTTCTTCAAAATTGATACTTAAGAAACAGAAAGAGACGTGAAAATCATTTTTTAGCAGAGGAAATATTCCTTTGGTTTTGAAAGAAAATTTTTTGTTGCGTTAAATATTTTCATAAAATAAACATTCAGTTTACAATAGTTGCCATTAAAATGACGTTATAACTGACCATTTTTTCAGAAATTTATACAATGCCACTGAGTTGAAAAGGTAATAAACTCATAAGCGTTAGACATAAAATGAAAATACATTTTTCTTTTACCCAGACACAAATACTGAAATCACTTCAATTAAACTAGTCTCAATTTTTCCCCACAGATGAATTCGCTGATAAAATATTGCTACATTTATATTTATTATTCTTATGTAATTCCTACCGTGTAAAAAATTATCACATGAACTAACTTTAAGTATATTATTAGTCAAATTTTCACTATTAAAACCCGTTTATGAAACAATTGTTGAGCTTCTAACTTCAGCTTAAAACTTGATTTGAAGTAACATTATTTCACTATCGACTTATAACATTTAAAAAGCTGTAATGTCAAATGCAACTTTGAGGAAGTATTTGACATTTATGTGTCAATGTATAACTCGCGTGCAACTAATCATCAAGTTTTTGCAACAAATGTTCTTTCACTGAATAGTTTAAATGCGGTAGGCTATAAAAATATTTACTGAATTAGTTAACGTAAAGTAACTATTTATTTTTCAGCTTGGGGAGTAAAAATATACATTTAGAGCTAAATTTAAAAATGATGTAGTGTGGACTAAAACTATAATTCAGTATTGAAATGTTTCAAAAAATAATGCTCGAACATTTTACACTTGTGTTAAAGTGTCATTACAAGTTCTTATACACAAAAGTGAAATATGCTCTGAATGCGAAAATAAGTTTTTAATAACAAAACTTTATTTCCATCACAAAAAAATATGAGAGGTTTTTTTTTCATTTATTGCAGATTTATTGCCACCGCTGTCAATATGTTTTTACCGCTAAATAATACGGTTCTAATTCCTTCAATACTTTAGAATAAAATGATTGTTTTTAAATCGTCATTTAGGTTAATGCTACCAATTTTTCGAACCAATTGATTTCTTTTTGAAAGAATATAAAAAGAGTACTATTTTCCAAAGTTGAAAGCTTGCGAATTAATTGGTCAATTTATTTATTTTACTTTGCCGATGTCATTTACTTACTAATTTACGTGGATTAGACCAAATAAGGAAAACTATGTAACGGACAATGCAGATCTGTTAATTTAATTCCATATAATCAAAGCTTTTTTATCCACACAACGCCAAAAAAAAAAAAAAAAAAGCTCCGTAAGCAAAAAAACTAACATGAGCAACGCAACTGAGCAAAGAAAACCATCACCCTCGGGCTCATCGGCGCGGGATGAAGCAAAGCCTGTAAATCACTCTTTACTGGAGTAAAAAAGCCTTGCAGCTGAAGCAAACATGAAGGGAAAGTTAATCGGCTGTTCTATCAGAGAAGGGAAGTTAAGATTTTATTTCAGCGCTTGCAAAGAATGTCGGAGTTCTTAATGAAGAAAGATTTATTTTAATATTTGCAAAGGAAGACAGTTTCCAATAAATGAAGATTATATTTTGATAATTACTTAAAAAAGCAAGTTTTCATCAAATGACGATTTTAAGAAATGCAATTTTTTAAATAACTTTCAATTTTACTTTAATTTTTGCAAAGAAAGGAGAAGTTTTCAATAAATTACAATTTCATTTTAATGTTTATTAAGCAGTTCATTTTCTTTCTTCTTTTTTTTTAAGTGTTGATTCTAATGTTTTGAAAAGAAAGGAGAAGTTTTCAATATATTACAATTTTATTTTAATCTTTATTTTGCAGTTCAAAGTTTTTTTTAATTGCAGGTTTTATTTCGATCTTTTGCAAAGAAGTATTTATTTTTATTTATTATTTTTTAAAGACAGGAAAGAAATATTTTAATACCTGTAAAGTAGTCGCGAAGAAAAAAAAAGCATTTTTTTTAAACTAAAACGTCTGCTTATTGTTTTCATTAATCTTTAAATACTTTTTATTTCTTTTATATTAAGTGCATCGGTACATTTCAAAATAACATAAGCGACATTAATTTCACGATAGTGAAAACTCTTGGGATAATTATTACGGTAATGAATACGGTAATGAGTGGGATCATTATCTTTCGAACCAATTTCAAACAAGTTCACCTTAAAATTTTTTCAAGATTAAGATATTCATTTGAACGTGCAATACACATTATTCACTTTTCTTTTAATTTTTTAAATACAAAAAGATCAGGAAAAAACATTTCAGTTAAAGAAGAAATATTTACCTTCGAAAATTCCTTTAATTTACATAAAACATTTTGGTTCCAGTAGTATTGTATTTTAAGTTAAGACATTTTAGCAACGATTAGTACACGATATACATGCGATTCTTCTCCTTCAGAAACCAACTTTCGTTAAAATGACTATTATTTGATCATAAGTAGGAAAAAAAGATATTTGGATTCTCATGTTTTAGAGATCATAACATAAAAAAAAATTAATAATGTTTAGATTCCGTATGTATGAACTTTTATAATTAGAAACAATTAAAATAGAATACAAAATTTTTAGTGATTCTTTTTTAATTATTCAGATTTCGTTCGCATACGTTTTCATAAATTACACGATTTTCAAGTAAATGAACATGTAAAAACTATTAATACTTTTGCATAGATAACTTTGATCCATTATTAATATTTATTGTTTGACACAAGTCTGTCTTAAAAATTAAGTTACGAATCTTAATAATGACCAATTTTTAGCATATTTAGATTGAGTAAGTAGTTATTTTTTATGCAAAGTATAAGAATGTGCAAATCTTGGTTAAAATGCAACGATTGTTTATAGTGACCTTCTTCCAACATAGATTAAGTTAGTAATTGATTTGGACAAAATCTAACCATGTACCAATGAACAAAAATTTTCAGCGCTCGGCTAAAATGTCAAAACTTCGATACCGCTTTAATTTGATAACAAAACTAAGCACTTTTTAATGCTGAAGCATAGGGCTTACTATCTCACTAAATGAAAAACATTTCATGAAAATACCACGTAATTTAACTGAGAAGCTGATAATATAGTTAGCAATGTCCTACTAAAAATGATGAAAAGCAGAAAAGAAATGTATTTTTACAGAGATTACTTACCTTCAATTTATTGAGACATTTAGGATTAATTAAAAATGATAATCTTCTCTAATTTTTGATATTTTTTTAAAATTTGAAACAACATTCAATCGCAAACTAGTTTTTTCATTTTACTAATTTAGAAGAATTTTTTTTTCGAACAATCGTAATTTCCTTAAAGCCTCTTTCTAAAATTTTAACCCGTTCTACCCGCCTTATTCTGACTGAAACCACTACATCCCCCAAAATAAGTTCAATATGTACTATAATACGGCTAAAGGCAAAAATGGTTAAAGAATTTTATTTTTCATTTCAAAACTGAATTCGATTTATAAAAGTTTACTTGGGAGAAATAAAAAAAAACATTATTCTAAAAATATCATTATCTTGATAAGAAATATTAGAATAGTTCAAGAAACATTAATTATACTTTCGATTTTGTTAATAGAGTTCTATTCTGGTAAAAAAAAAGGAGGATGTTTTAAAATGTTACAGTCAAAATATAATTAATAGCAAAATGGAAGCTTAAAGGAGTCAAAAAACGCTTTTGAAAATTCTGTTAACCAATTTCTGGTATGCCTTCCACATGACAGTAGGAAAATAGTTAGCCAGATTTCAAGTTTCAAGGAACACGTAAACCATTTATAGCAAAAACAAAATGTTTTCATTGCAATCACTTTTTTTAAACGGAATTTCGATTCATTTGACTTTCCCATAGCTATGAAATAGCAAGAACAAACTGGTTAAATCGAATTAAAATTTTCAAGATTGGAAACGATACTGGAGTATAACTCCATTTAAATTAATTTAAACTTTATTTGACACATAGTAACGCATTATGCAAAATAGCATAGAATAACAATATATATGGAATATGAATTTTCAACAATAAGTGTTGATCAATTCTCCATAAATCGTTTCTCCCTGTAGACCAATTTGATATGTATGTGACATCGTTTGGTCTCATTAACTGACATCACGCTTCTCCAGAAACGAAATTGCTAACAAACCACACGCAAAACCAGTACAGGTAACCACGCAAAACCAGGTACATAAATGTAAAACATCACTGAGTTTGCAAACACAGCGTTGATTGTGAATTGGGTTAGTCCATAAGGCACAAAAACAGTTTCGAAAAATAAATAAATAACAATAATAATAATGAGAGCTAAGAAATTTATTTCTGGTTGATCTACTTATTAAATGTAAAAGATCAAAAACGCTTTGTACTGAAATATGATTAATATAAAATAATTTTAATTAACGTACATAAAGTTCAAACTGCACAAAATGTCTTGACTTACTCATTATTTGAAAATTTCCCAGCTAATAATTAACATTTTTGTAAAAACAACTTCATAAAGCTTATGGTTTATGCAACTGTGTGTGTTTTTGAAAAAAATTAAGTTTTAATATTAAGTGGCAAAGTGATTTCATCCGAATTATTAAATGAAAGAAAAAGAGAGAGAGAAAATAACTATCTGTTACTAATCAACATCGGATTCCTTTACGTTTCGTTTTCATGCACGAAAATTAAACTTCAAAAATGTATAATATTGTAATTACATTTTTCATAGATAGAATGTAATACATAATGTTGATAACACATTAAAACAAGAATCTGATAACTTTAATGTTGTCTGATAACTTAACTGTTAAGTAGTTAAGCATATCTACTTAGGAGTAAACCCGTTTAATTTCATTTTTCTTAAAGATGTGCATAATGTATACAAAATATTTACTCACCAAAGTAAATACAGGTAATAAATCGGGCGGAAATATGAAAAAGCACCACACAGAAAACCAACCAGTGGCGAAAAACTAGATTCAGAGGAATATTATGGTTATATCCATGCATTTCAATCCACATATCGAAAGTACTATTCTCAGCCCTAATATTCCATTACGTTTTATGATTAATCTGCAACCACCAGCACTTATCCATAGTCAAAGATCTCCTACGAAGTCAAAACCATGCGCACCACACAAACAAAACTTATTTGACAAGCGAGTATCCCACCGGTAAAGTACCGCTAAGTAGATGGAGCAATATGCACATCTAGAGCAACTCTATTCTTCGGACTGACTGAATACGGCACATGCTTAACTAGGGGGTTGCATTGAGCGGGATCTTAAAAATTGTCTCGCCAACTCAGGCGCCATTCGCTCGCGTTTATCGCCAGCTTCGTTTATTTTCGGGTTTATGTGTACAATGGTAATTTTTACGCTTTCCGCGTTGCTCCTGGTAGTTATTTATGCAATAGGCGCGTAATCCAGCAGTTGTACGACGGCGTTGATATTCATCTGCTTTCACAATTGTCATTAAAATGAAAGAATTAACACATTTGATCCTTAATTGGCATTTTTTTCTGTCTTCTACTTACACCTTTCTTTTTCAAAGCACTATTTGTAACATTAATTATTGATTCAGCTAAAAAACTCGCTTAAAAAGATTTTTACATTGTGATGTGCTTCATGAACAAAATATTCTAGACTATATGTACGTGTGATGAATAAAACACATTAACAGGAATTACCGAAACTTAACCTTCATATCATATTTAGAACTATTAAATCTTCTCCAAATACATTTCTTTTTATAAGAAGAGTATTTTTTTTTTTTAAATTACTAACAGCATTTGAAAGATTTTTTCAGTACATTAAATTTGAATCATAAACTAATGGCATGTATAATGAATGTTAAAGATTTCTGCGGAATATTTATTTATTCATTTATTTATATTTTCTTTCCGATTAAATTCCTCAAAACTGCTCTTACTTTGTTTTGATTTTTTAAAATCGTATCATTAAAAAAAATTGCTTTTTTAGTATACCGTTCATATGATTCATAAGTTTTATTTTTCATTGATGTACTCATAATTTGTTTAAATTCAAGTTTTTTTTTTCTCCCTTGTTTCTTTCCCAATTACGTGTTGTAAACTAGGGGTTGATATTACGTGGCAAGTGGGCCAAACTTAACAGGGAAAAAAACGTGGTATTATAAAAAATTTAAAACATCGGTGAAAAGTAACAATAACTGCAAAAAAAATTTCTTCTACGTTACAAAATCGTGTTGTAGCATTTTATCGTACTTGAAAAATTAGGAAACTGATTCAAATAAAAAGACTCAGCAACACGTAATTATTAGTTTGCAGTGAACAAAAGCCATTAAGAATCTTACAAGGAACCTAAGAAAAAGCCCTTCTAAAAGTATAATTGTTTCAATTTTAACAATTATTAAAATACACATGTTTAATTATTGTTGTTCTGGTTGTTATTTATTACAATTTTTCTTTTCGATTGATTAAAAACTCATCGAAATACAACGATTAAGCACATACAGCATTGACACAAGAAAAATAATGCAATGCAGTTTAATTTCGGCTCTTTGATAAAACTTCATTTACCATTCTTGTTGTAGACAAATTTCTCACCATGTGGATTTTCATCCCTCATAAAATATGTAAATATCCCTCCTAAGTTCTTCGGAAGCTTCCCTAGTGATTTTACAACCCCTCATTCTTCTTTCAAGAGCGTCCTTTGATTAGTTCTGGTAAGATTGTTTGCATAGATAACTTGTAATGTTTTTATTTTCTCGTTTCCCATTCAAAAAATGAGAGTGCAAAGGAGTCACATTCTATCTGTCATTTATTCTTCTCTTAGTAGTTTTTCTTCAGTTTCAACGAGAAAAAAGAAGACATTCGTTTTAAGATTTGAATTGAAGAATTAGTCAACTCTCAGCAATTGTTTGGGGCGTTCCATTCTATTTTCTGCAAAAATAAAGATTTTGATTCCTTTTTGTTTCACATGTGTCTCATATTTTTTTATTACACATGAACTCGTACTCAAAATAAATCTAAAATATTAAGCATTCAAGCTCAATGACATCCGTTTGCTTTATGCCTATGCAAACATGTCTAAAACTCTGACTAGAACAATTCTTTTCTTATGACTCTTCGTCGTCCCAAAGGTTAACCTTTGTCAAAACAAATTCCCTCCCGTTTTTTCAGTTTGCCTGCCCAGGTAGCACAAAAAACGTTTAAACGTTTTATAAACGTTTTTAATCCATTTTCACAACGTTAATAACCATTTTACAACCTTTAAAAAACGAAGTGTGCTACTTGGGTGTAGATCAACATTTGAAGACTCACTTTTTCTCTGTCTTTTTTCTGTTTCAGTATTTTGGGCACCACGCGGTATGATACGTAGTTGATATAGTGAAGATGATTTAACAATAATTTATAATTGTAGCGTAACCACATTTGAAAAATATTCATAACACATTTTTCTGCTGAATCAATCCATTTGACTTTAAGATGCTCTAGTATACACGTAAATGAAATATTTATGTGCCCAAATATGTGTATTGGTATGAAACTCCCTTGTTTTTTCAGGTGCGACATTCTACTATTCTTCTAGGTATGAAATTCTATTGTTTTTCTATGTATGAAATTTCACTACTCCAAATTCCAAGCACGCACTTTAGCTCTACTTTAAAGGAAGCAATATTTTATTTCTTTGCGAAAATTCAATTTTTTGTAGAACACAATTATTCTAATTAAACCTATATATTATTCCTTTTCATGCTGATGCATGAAATGCACATTAATATCCACTGATATGTGTGCGTTAAGCAGCGAGAAAAAGTCTTTTCAGCATATGTGTAAATAAGATCTTCGAAAAGTACGTCGTAGCCATAGTTTTATTTTCATTCAACACTTCGATTTTTACATTGGTCTAACTGAAAAACCAAATATGATTACTTTCCTTTGAAATGGCAAGAATATTGCTGAGTGGACATGGCTAGATCATTCATAATTTACCTTACTAAAGTCAGAAGTCTGAAATAAAATACAGGTTTTTTCAAACTATCCGGATATAAATTTTCTCTTTTGAATCATTTCGGTATCTCTTAGTATCAAAGAGGATATATTCCTTCAATTCACACCATTGCATATTTGCAACATTACTTATAATGTGATTAACTTCAAAATGGATAAAACATAAATAACTGTCTTGAGGAATTAATGCAAACATCCATCTGCAGATCACCCTGTCAAAAATATTTAGATACGTTTTGAACAATCACGTAACAGCTAAGTTGTTGATAAAAAGATTCAAGTAACCAAATATAGTAGATGCTTGACATAAGAGCGAGTTTAACGATTAGACGACGATGTGCTAATATCTGAAGGACCTCCGAACAAACGTGGAGGGTCGCGTAATTAACCATTAGTATGAAATAAACTCAATCGATATCAGCAGGATGGTCAATATAAACGTAGTACTTAGAAAAAAGAAAATCTCAACTTTCTTCAGTAACACACAAATCTGAATTCCAAATGTACAAGAAATCACGTCTAATGTACGAAATCGATTAACGCCGAGGTTAAGTAACGAGTTAATTACAAATCATTAAAGGAGCTATTATTAAATGATCCGATTTATCTTCTAGACGTAAGACTTCCGCTGAGGAAGTTTTAGCCAGAAAAAAAAATTCTCTTGCCTAAATTAGAGCGTTTTTAGCAGAAAAATCAATGTTGAGTTTATGATCTGCAAACTAATCGTTTCTCGTGCAGATAGTTCCGTGCGAATGAACACTTAAGCAGCTACTTGTAATTAGCTTTCAGTTTATTAATATCTTCATTGGTTTTCTGATTTTCACTATATTGGTTGAGATTTTCTAAGAGAACGGATGTAGTCGAATGGAGATTCCCTTTTTGCTTTTCATATTCAAAAAATATTTCTTCTTATTTTTGAAATGATTTTTTGCATATTTAATCTATATATAAATATGGAAATGTTTTCAATGATTGTTAAGAAGAAATACGCATTGGTATAAATTTATTTATATAAAATAGTTTCCGAAAAGTAACTTTAAAACATTTAATGAATTGCTTTCTGACAAACTAGTCTGTAGAAAGGTTTCTTAATTAGCCTTTTTCTGATAATTTTAACGCATTAGTGCTGCATCTTTTTCAGTTTTTTAAGAAAAGAAATTCGTTTAAGATATTAGAAAAAATAATTACTTTTATTCCTCCCGTTAGAGGGGAGAGATAATGTATCTTCCTGAATTCAAAAATTAATACACCTGGTATTAAATATACTTATATTAGCCTTGGTAAGGCAACTTATAAAATGTGATAAAAGGGTTTGCTATGGACACTTTAATTGAATGAATTTTCTGGTCGTCATTTTGCATTGCCTTATAAATCGTTACAAGAATAACAATAATTAAATATTAATTTACAGCTATGCTCCTCATTACAGAAGTTATTCCGATTTTTTTTTTTTTAATTTAGCATGCAAAAAAATTTGTACTTCAATGTCTAAGACATGTGTTAAAAAACCCATTTGAAAACATAGGATAAAGACGTTTACTTTATGTGTGTAAAGGAAATGCTAAGAAAATCACTTTGTAAACAAAGTATTCCCACTATATAATATTTCTTTTAACATACGTATAAAATATCGTTAAACTAATACTTCAAAAAAAAAAAGAAATTTTGGAGCAATATTGCAAAAGTTATGAAAAAGCTTTATGAAAATGAAATGTTATACTTATGTCTTCAAAAATTTATAACTACTGCATTATACAGAACAAATAATAATTATTTTTTTAAAAGAAAATAACTATACTATTTACTTTTGGTTTGACTACATTTTGTCTAAAGAAACCAGTGGCAACAGTTATTTTGGTGACAGTCCTCTTGAAAGAAACAGAATAAGGGAGCTTCTAGAATATATTTACTACGATATTTTTCTGTCTTTGGCTATAAGAATAGATGGATGACGATCATAGACTAATGACTAAGGAAGCAATCAATAAATAGTAATAATATAATAACCTAACTACTAAATAATAAGTATAACAACTTAATAATGAAAACAACATTTAACAACAAGCACATAAAAACGAAGAAACTAATTTTGTCTTAATTTTTCTCTGTTTTGATCCAGTGCATTTGTCTGTTGAGAATATCTGATTAGATGGGGGTAAAATTTAGTTTTAGGTATTTCAAATTCATGAAAGATCATTAAGAAAACACAGGGATTTCCCCTGTGTATTCTTAAATATAATAAATATAATAAAAAATTCTTAAATATGATAATAAATGTTAAAAATAAATATATATGATGATATTTTTTTACGAATCTATCATTTATTTATTTTTTTACGCTCGCGTGTGTGTGAAAGAGAGAGAGAGAGAGAGAGAGAGAGAAAGTCAGTTGTAACTGCTTACAAGAGACAACAGTGGCTCTCTTCTTCCTCAAAATTGAAAGAAAAAAAAATCCTCAAACTCTACTTACTATATGTCATTCAAAATATTTATTTATAAAATATAAATATTCACATTTTATATTTTTATTTATAAATATTTATTAAATATTTGTATTTTATGTATGCTTTAAATATTTATTGATTTATTTTTTACAATACACATCTTAAGAAATATTTAGTGCTGCCAAACGTAGCTACTATCAAATGCGATATGGCAACCCGCAGCGGCGGTAAACGGGTAAACTGCCTCGTGCGGCGAGAGGTTAATAGTAGGTAAAGTCACGTGGTGCTTATTCTTCCTCTAAGTCGGCTTGGTAAACGCAGAGAAAATCCAACAGATGCTAACACAAGGTGATCGAATTTAGAACACTGATCCACGTGAGCACCGGGGAAAGGGGGGGAGGGGTGCTTCCTAGTAAGGAAAAATATGGCTCTCCATCCCATTCATAACAGTTCTTATTTCTCTTTGACATCTTGCACGAGGCAGAGGAAATCTTACTTCATTTCAATACGGGGGAAACGGGGGTCTTTTTTTTACGTTTTTGTTACCAGAAGAAGGCGTATTAAACATCGTATTCAGATACGGTGGAGGTAAATGGGGAATGTTTTTCCGATAAAAAGGTACACATGTCGTCGACGCATTCGAGTTTCGCGCCATAAAATCCCGAACAAGTAGTGTCATATACCTAAGTTACGATCTTATCTGCAGTTCAATAAAAATTGTCCAAATGTACTGGCATCCTTTACAGTAAATTATACATTCTCGCTCAGAGCATAATACATTGTCAAAGGTTAAAATATGCTTTGTTAAATTTTGCTCGAATTTATTTATTCATTATTTTTGTTTTATTTATTCGTTTATTTATTTATTTTTTGCCACTGCAAGCACCCAACATTCTGTTGCACGGGATTTCTTTAGATGTATTAAATGGTTGGACAAATCTGTTAAAATTTGTTCAAAATTTAATGAAACCGATGTTAAAAATTATAAACTTTTCGATGATCTTTCCCTTTCTTCCATTTTGAAAGTAATGTTGAGTATCTTACGTATTTATTTATTTATCTATTTATTTATTGCTGTGATCAGAAGTTAACGTTCGAACTTATATGAAGTTGAAACAAATGTTTAAACATTTGAATCGTGATTTCTTAGCCTTTTGCTCTTTATTTTCATAGACGCATTATGTGGTAGTTATAAAATGATCAGTCAGGTTGAAAAGAGCATGGTTCATTCATTATTTTGCCCCTTTAATCAATTACCACAGCACAAAACTACTCGTAGTTCCGGATTGACTTCACTTGAGACAATTTTTAATTATCTTTTCTGCATGTATAACATGAAAATATAGGATTAGAAGTCTGCTTATTATCACGAGGGATATATAGCAAAAGAAAAGATGCAGGTGACGTTTGTACATTCGCAAGTGAAAATTTACAACAGATACAAGAAATTAATACAGTCGTTTCTTCTCAAAGCTACAGTGTTGGAGCAAAAATAAGGTTTTATGCTAGATATTTTTCATTTTAATTTAAACGGACTGTAACAGACTAAAGAAAAATTATATCCCATCCCGTTATGAGTCAAAGGTTTTTTTTTTTTAACTCGGCGTCGGAGCTTTAGGTAAAAAAAGAAGTACAACAGACTACACGCTTGATTAAATTATTGAAACTACTAAATAGAATAAATAAGTTAGAAAAATTATTCCAACAAAAGTGAATTGTGCGATATCTTTCAAATATTAATGATCTACTTACAACAAAAAATACGAAAAATTCGAAAAAAAAAAAAATTACCTACGTGTCAGCAAATGCACTTACTTGAACTATAATAGTTTTATAAAAACTTTTCGTACAATCGAGGGTTTAGTAAAAATAAGAGAAATCCGGCAGCTTTTTCTGAAACTTATGCGTGAAAGTGTTAAAGTGCGAATAAAATAAACAAATATTAAATATTATGTAAAATAAAAGACTTTTAGATCATAATTTTAAGATATCTGAAAAGAAATTGAAAAATGGCAAATGAATAGTAAGCATAGTAATTTATCAGAATGGCATTTTATCAATAGAAAATTTTTGCATATGATCTTTAATTCTTGAACTCTGATGAGTTTCTCCTAAAGAGTTTAATTAATTATTTAAATAAATTAAGGTTTAAGTAGGATCAAATATTGAGTTTACACTCCTTAAAAGCTCTCACTCATTAAATGGGCAACAACTAAAATCAATGAAGAGATACATTTATTAATGTTTATGTTTTTACACAGGCATATAATAAGTATTATTAACCGCAAATGATTGTGGTACAACGATTTTGCTTCAATGAGTACAATCCTTTTACAAATCAAGATTCATTTCAAGGTGTTATTTTCTTCCACTATATATTTCATGCAGCAACAAAATAAAGTGAGAGCTAATAAAATATTTTCGTAAAAGATAACAAAGTATAACATGTAATACATTATATGCGCTTGTGAGGGGAAATAAAGATATAGTAAAACTTCTTTTTGTCGGAATAAAATGTGATTAATATAACAACACCGATATTGTTCGAAATTTTAACTTGAAATACTTTTACTATGTGAAACTTGGTAACAAAAATTGTAACTATATAACCAAGCTCAAAACTGTATCTACTGGAATGATCTTGCGTATAAGTATCAAAAACATAACAAGATACAGGAGAATAAAGATATTGATTTAAAGCGTAGAAAACATGAGCACAAATATTTTCTCCTCAAGCAAATATTTATTTGAATAATGAGTAGAATTCTTCTTTACATTTTGTTTTTGTTTCGAAGGAAGAAAATTGTTAAAGTCATTCAACTGTCAGTTATTATACATTGCGAAAAAATGAGTTGTTCTTACAGTATAATACTGAAAGCAGAGGTCTCAGTTTAAAACTGTGAAAGCGCTGTAATAAACTGTAAAACTAGCTATTTTACAGTTTATTACTGTAAAACTAGCTAATTTTACAGTTTATTACTGTAAAACTAGCTAATTTTACAGTTTATTACTGTAAAACTAGCTAATTTTACAGTTTATTACTGTAAAACTAACAATTTTACAGTTTATTACTGTAACAATGTTATAGTTTATTATCATTAAATGAGCTGTATTATACTGTAGAAACAATAGTGTAATACTGGCAGCAGAAGTTCCAGATTAAACTCTAAAATGCACAGTAATAAACTGTAAAACTAGCAATTTTACAGTGTATTACTGTAAAATTAGCTGTATTATGCTGTGAAAATAACATTCATATTTCACAGTGTAGATGTTATTCGTAGCACTAATTTAAAATTAATATATAATGATGAAAGATCACGTTTCTGAAGCCAATGACGACTACGCATCCCATTTTCGGAAACCTTTGAAATTTCGGAAGGGCACGTGACAAGGTTTAATTGATCCGTAGTAAAGACCCCTAGTGGATCGTGTCACCCTATGCATCGACTAGCGGAAGCCGTTTTTGGTTCGGAAAAAGAAAAGGGGGGGAGGGGGGGTCTGTCGCGTGGAATATTCGTCTACCCGGGGTTACGCTCAAGTTGATACTCCGTCGGTAGCGGTCGACACTATGCGACGACGGAAACAGCTGAGCTCGGCGGTCATACAGGTGTTAAAAGACCGCGTTTTGGTTCCATTCGCGGCAGATCCTAAGGATGAGGGAAGATTTCTGGCGCCAAATTTTCGCGGAGAGAAACGACTTGAGAAAAGCAGTCGGTTTGAGTTTTTCGCTTAGTGATGGAAAATGTATGCAGTCAGATGTATTTCTGGAATTTCATCTTGACATTTTTTTGGAGGAGGGAAATACACGAAAACCATAAGAATGATCAATACAAAAAAAAAAAAAAAAAAAAAATCCAACTTTCAAAGGATGAGATGGAGGATATCAGAGAAGAAAAATATGCGTGCTCTTTTGACTTTTTTAACCTGAATATTTGACATTTAAAGTTAAAAAAAAAAAAAAAAATTAAACAGACAAACAAAATCTAATGTTTCCTAAATTCCTAATTGTCCCTCTTCTCTCTTTACAGGCTGATAAATTTTGTTTAAAACGCTGAACGTGAAAATACGCTTAACTCAACTTTAAGGCACATTAGATTTTTTCAATGGGTGATATGGGCTAATATGGGCGTTAAAAATGTCTCTACATGCAGTACATAGAAAACAACAATCTGTTTAATAAGAAGATTCTAAGATATCCTGATTAGTTATTTTAAGTGTAGTAATTAAAAAAATTAACTATGTTAGAACTACTTACGATTTTACTAAACTCAAAAAAGTTTTTCTCTTACACATAAATAGTTATTTAGATAATTAATGACACTACATTTTTATTCAAATTAAATGTACCTTTTTGATGCATAAATTTACAACAAAAGCTTTGTCTTAAATTTTAGTTAGTTATTTACTGCAAATTAGTGCTTTTATAGCGATGTTGATTTGATTTCTACTTTTAGCACAAAAATATTTATTTATTTCTTCATTGAATAAGTCTTTTATGCCAAACTGTTATTTTCAAAAAACTTCAAAACTTCAAACTTCAAAATGGAAGCTAAACATTTTTCAGCTTATCTCACAAACAGTCTGGAGCTAACGAGTTATGCACAGGCCCGTCATTTAGGGGGGCAGGGGGGTCAATTGCCCCCTCCCCCTGACTATGAGAAATCAATGTCTTTACACATAAGTGGGAGTGGTTTTTAATATTTTCCGATGAAACTGCATTGTGTTTGAACCCTTTGCCCCCCCCCCCTGGAAAAACTTGAAATGACGTCCCTGAGTTATGCATACATATTTTGACAACATTCCATTTTACGCGAAGAGAAACTAATATTCGTTTTATAAATGAGCATATGAATGGTTAAAGACTTATTGCTTAAACCAATACTATCACGTTTTAAGTTATTCTATTTAAACAACGTACGATTCTGTTCCGTTAAAAAGTTCTTAATTTAAAGTGAGTCGAATGTTCATCTAGAAAAAAAAAAAAAAAAGAAAAAAAAGAAAAAGAAAAAATATTTTGTCCAATTCTTATGTAAGTAACTGTTGCACAATTAGGTATGTCATTTTTGTCACAACCAGCTCCGCAAACAAAATCTTTCTCTGGAATGTTCTACGAAGTGTTCAACACATCCAGATGAGTGATTAAACGAAAAGAAACAATTCCGTTTTTGAATGTTCTATTTCACTATAAAACAAGTTAAATAATTTAGAAAAAAACGATTAAAGTAGTGGGAGCAAATCCGATTAATTTTGCAGCAAGAGAAATGAATGAATAAAAAGAGAAATCTAGCAGTTTCAGATAATTTTTATTGAAAGAGTTCAAAATTAATTTCTTTTGTACCTTAATTTTAAATTTGTACATCCTTATAACCGAAGTTTATCATCAGAACAATAATGGAATATATTTTTAAAATCAACTCCATTAAAAGCAGCGGGCAATATTGTCTACTTTTGTTGATTAACCGTCTTATTCACAAATAAATTGAATAGCACCTTCTCAATAAAATTGGTTTCATATATCGTACTTAGAATACAAGGTAATTCAAGATATTCCATCCAAGAGTATAAGTACCTGTGCATAGTGTTGATAAGTATGCACTCTGTAAGTTCTACAAATTAAACAACAAGTACTTTGAAGACATCGCTATTTTCGATGTGAATACGTTCAAAAATAATGTGAAAAATATCAAATTTTAATTGAGTTTTGCTTTGTAGACTTCATACAGCGGTTTTGCTGACTATTTAAAGATTGAGGGGACATTATTAATATCATTCTGTTGGATATCTTTGAGAATTCTTGCGGAATAATTATAAATACATAATTTGCAACGAAAAAAAATTATTATTTTATAATTATCACATTTCAATAAAAGAAAAAGGTTAACCTTTTGTATAAAAAAAGTTATTTCCTCCAAAGCCTTCAATTTTTCTTTGCAATTTTGGCATAAAAGTTCTGTCACCATGTTTTTAGTAGCTTCATTTGAAAGATTTTTGTACCAGTGATTTATTTATTTTTAACTTATTGTTCAATGAAAGATGCTACTCGATTTTTGATTAGAGATTTTACCCTATTATCCTATCTCCTCCCACTTTAGACTTTATTTTATTTAAAGAGTTAAGTTGGAACAATTTTTCTCCTTCATCTTAAACCCACTCCTAGCAGCCCCAAAACAAATGTTTTCAATATTTTTGCAATTTATGTTCAATAACATTTTTATCAATTTCATTGAACTATAACTACTACATTGAAGACCAATTAAGGTAACTAAAATAACTCATTCAATGCAACGTCGAATGCACTGAGATGTAGCCTAGTCTATTCATTGAAATTGATTTTAAAAAGAGCAATGGATGTCAGCTCTGTTTTCATTTGAATGAAAACTTTAAGCGGCGCTGGATGCCAAATTGTTGCAACCTGTGTCAGACGCGTGTAGACGCTTGGGTAACATCACCTGGCGAGTCGCGTGGCTCACGTGGAGGAGCTCCCAAGGCGAGAATAGACCCAAGGAGGGGGCAAACACAGTGGGGGATCACGTGCCCCGCCACTATTCCGTTCGTCATTCCCGTCCCCCTTAGACCCCCCTTCTCTTACGTACACACCCCTGGGAATAGGAATTTCTATGTTAAAGTGGGCATGGAAATGATTCGAAATCGGGAAGTTTCGTGGAAATGTTTCCATTTTGTGCCATCATTTATTACAGCGATGGTTGGAAAATTAATTCCATTTTGAAAATCTATCTGTAAAGAGCGAATGGATAGGAAAAATTCAATTCCTTCTAATGGAACAGAAACCTCTTTTTAGTTTCCTAGTCATTTTTCTGATGCCCCAACAATTACTTTTAAAACGATTTTCTTAAGGCAACTGCTTAATATTTTCCTTTTACAATGCACTTCCTTGAAGAATTAGCATTCGAATTCTCTTCATTAGCGCATTCTGAGCAAAATGTTTTCTGCTCGTAAACTGCATTTCAAGATGAAATTAGGAAAAATAAGTAATCTTATGCGTTGTATAGCAACCATCAGTGACTTTTAACGCTGAGCAGTTAGCAATAAAAATGATTGACTTTCTATGAAGCTTCGAGATCTCTTACCAAACACCGGAATACTAAGATAAAGCATAAACGCTCATATTAATGCACGCTAACGAACGAAAAGTCATGAGCTTATGCATTGAAAAACTTTTTTTTTTTTTTACATTTTTGAAAGAATGAATAAAATAAATGATTGTAAAAAATGCTCCCAAAAACCAGTTACACTGTCTTTTCGTTAAAAGGAAATAATATTCATTGCCGTTAAGGCTTTTTGCATGTAATTTTCATTCTAGTTGACTTTCTGTTCTTTGCGTGTTTCATAAACTGAAATTTATTTCACGCTACTCCCCTAGTATCACCCTAGACAAGGTGGGGGGGGGGGGGGGACTTGACGATTATTTTTATTTATTTTTGAAAAATTAAGTATAACATTTTAAAATGCAGCCATTTTTTTAGAATGTCCCTCATGCTTAAATAGTAACGTTAAATCTTCGTAACAATAAGCAATTGCTTCCAAAAGGGAAAATGCTTGCATACCCCGTGTTCAAAGATCAAGAATCCTTTAGATTATACAAATGCGCATGCAATTAGAATCACCAATCATCATGTAAGAATTTTAAAATGAACACCCCTCCCCCCCCCGCGCGTGACTAATCGGTACGCCTGAAAGTATTACTAAGCAACTGGTCAAGGCTCTTATTATGTATTTTGTTTCGGTGGTGTTAAAGAATATTCCGTCAAGATGGAACACTTTTCCGTTGACTAGACAAGGGCAGAGGGGCAACGAAGAAAGGGGTGAAGGTTGATTAAAGATACTCCAGAACACCAACTTTTATTTATAGTTGGAGCCTGTGATTTATATAGTTAATGGTTGCTTCAATAACAGTACTACTTAAATATTTTACTAAATGCAGCTTCTATGATGCTCAAACAAATATAATTCCTTTAATGTGTTATAGTGTATATAGTTTTAATGATTAAATAATTTAACTACAAAATGTTAAATTAATTCCAATTGAATTTTGATCTTATTTCTTTATTTAAACACACTAAGAAGAAATTGACCATGAGCGACAAAATTTGCTGCTTCTTTATTTTTATTTCACATTCTCAATTTCCTATGTTATCATCTGATCGGGCAAAAATTGAAATGAAATATCAATATAACAAATTATGATTTTATGGCAATTTTTTAAACTCAAATATCGTGTTTTTATCTCTTTAATGACATTAATGACAATAGTATAGATGAAAAAGAAATTTATTTAGCAAGTGTAAATAATAATAATTCTTAATAACAATTGAAAAAGACTGTGTAATGATCTTATTCACATAAACAGTTTTTTTTTTCCATCCACTTGGTTGTTTTGTCTTTTTTTCTTCTGATCAAAGTTCTACAGTCATACCTTTCAATAAGTCTGAAGTGTAAAGAAGAAGTTTGAAAAAATTTCTTTCAATTTCGGCAAAATTTTGGAGGTCATGTCAAATTTTCCTTTCAGTTCGTATAATAAACATCCCAACTTCCCAGTAAGTATGTTCTGTATCAATCCGAATGTTGGCTTCCCACTGCAGCATGATTCATCCACGAAAGGATGCTATCGGAAGGGAGAAAAGATCGTGAAACATTTCTCTCCTGCAGAACACATAAAAAATCCGCTTTCACAGGTGGCAGCGGCAAAGAATCGAAAAAACGAGAACTGACATTTTAAACTTCATTAAGAAAAATAGTGATTAAATGATCGTTCTTACTGCACGTGCCAAAAGATTTTATTTTATATATAATTTTTTAACTAATAAATATTTCTTCCTCGCAAAAAAGATGGTATTCAAACGAATATCAGAGCTCACACATTAATTTTGTCAGTCGATATTTCTTTTGCTTTATATGTTCGGATACTCTAATAAATCCCATCAATCGTCGCTAAGGTCATTTCCTACGAGCCAGCAAGTTTACTGAAAACAGCCATTTCTCTGTCTATTCTAAGAATAGGCGTATATTTCACTTTCGACGGAACTATGCTTCCTGTCCAGACATTTTCCTGTAAATTACTTTCCAAGCAGTCTATGTACAGAATAGCAATAAATTTTGCCCTTAAGTAAAACTCTTAAAAAGCTGTTTAGCACTTTTTGTGCCATGCGTCTTTCTATGTATGAAATATTTTTAATCTAAGGAAAATATATTAAAATCATACATTTAGGTTTATGTATTCAAAACTATTTTAGTACGGACTCTGATAAAAATGCTTTTACTTATACAATACATTTTGAATAGATAATATATAATTTAGAATAAATTTATTAAAGTTATCTTAAATAATAATTTTACTAAAATATGACAATTATCTATTACTTTAAATGTACAACTCACTCAATAGAGATTTCCCATATTGGTCTGTTTTTACTTTTGAAATTATTTTTAAGTAAGTAAAAGTAATTTTATTTTAATAAATGGTTTGATCGAATCTTTGTGAATTCATTAAACCTATTGTTTTTTATTAAGCTTTTTTTTATGAACTAAAAATTTGCAATAATAATAATAACAATATACATATATATAGATATAGCTAAAAAATGCGTATCCAATATTATATAATTTATCCAATAATAACAAGGAATATGGAAGCACGCCGACTTAAAAAAAATATGGTTTTCTTTAAAAGAGCACATTGTTTAATTCTTACTTAGAAATAAACTCTCAATTATTTCTCTTTCGTAATATATTTTCTTTTTACTGATTCGACAATTCAAAGTTATAAAACGACTCACTCACTTAGAGTTAGTTATGGTATCTCTTTGAAGTTTCATAACATTTATATCCGTTTGCATAATTTTCATTCACATAAACAAGTGCAGTTAACAGGCAGAAGCTTCGCCTCGCAAGCAAGAGGTCGCGGGTTCGATCCTCGCCGGTGGCCTGGGTGTTAATTCCTCTCTTTGTGCAGTAAATCTTTCTTGTGAATGTCTTAAATGTTAATAATGAAGTCCAACCTCTCGAGGCAATGGCACACCAAATCTTCATAGTAATTTACTATGACACGACAACAACAACAGTGTAGTTAACTATAGACTTTTAATTTCACGGGGTAAAAATTGGAATGCAATGCACGGTCCGTGAGCCTTAACGTTTTGCTTTTTCTCATTTTTGCACAATAAAATATCAAGAAGTCTCTTTCAGAAAACATTGCTTCAACAATTCATCGAAAGCAAATGCTTTATATATTTCATTCTCATTCCCAAAATCGTATTTTTTTTATTACTGTTCATGCTAACTTAACTGTTCATGCTAACTAATTTAACTGTTTCAGAAGCAAAACAGACCAAATAAATCTAAATTGCACTGAAATGTTCATTAACTGGTGAGTTTACTCGATATCAGTTACAAACATTCAACCAGATGAAGCTATAATTTTCCCTGTGAGAGTAAGTCGAGAATCGCAATAGGTTCACAAGGTTGCGGGAGACTAGAAAAAAAAAAAAAAAAACCGCAAACCTTTTCCCAAAATTTTTGACCCCTATTACAAAGCTTACATACTTTTAATTCTCAGAGAAACCGAAACATTTTGCTACATACACGATTAACAGTGCAGGCTTCATTCCCACGGAACGTGCAGCGCTGAGGAAGTTGGCATGAAACAGGAACGGGATTTCGAGTCCCAAGCCCTTTAACACAAAAGTGAAATCGTTTACTGTCACGGTCAAATGTCTCGCTACACTTTTACAGCACAGATGGCTAATACTTTTACCATGATTTTGCTGTGCAGTTTTTTCACTTTCTACTTTTAGGGTAGATTTCATTCTCACAGGAAAGCTGATAATATTGTTACGTTACGCATATGCTATGTCTTAATGACCTTTATGATGGGAATGTTTCAAAACTGATGGTACGCAAATTCGGCGACACGTGGCTTCTGAAATAGTCTTGTACCTGAAAAATTAGTCACCTAGGTGTATGTATAATAGATATGTACAATGTACATGTATGTGTGTGTTGAGCTTACAAACAGACACACATATACGCATTATACCTATATTACAGTGGGAAGCTATACTTTTATTTGTAAGCAAACATGTTAAATCATTTAAAAAAAATCCACAGACAATCCTTTAACACATATTTCCATTTCAGTTAGAAATACACCGTGTTTGGAAAAATAAACGAAAAAAAGAAAAAGTTCCTTGTAGCAATTTCTACCTCTTATGCTTCAACACGTTTTTTTACATAATTTATATTTTAAATTCATATTCACAAGTTAAAAATTTATACAAAGGCATAAATCATTCTATATGTAATACGATGCAGTGTAAAAGATTTTGCAAAAAGAAAAGAAAGATAAACTACTTTAACATGGTGAAATCAACAACGAAAAAAGAATATTCTTTTTAAAATACTTTATCATTCGCAAAAGAGTAAAAAACTATAAAGAAAAGTATACAGGCATTAGTGGAAGCATGTATTTATAAATGTATTTACTGATGCTGCAAACTTTATTAAAACTTAAATAAACTTTAATAACATTAGTGAGTACTACAGCGCCACAGTTGTTTGAAGACCCTATATAAGTCTTTACAGTTTTAAATGCGCTCTTCGAACAATACTTAACTTTAACACCTTCATATAATAAAACTAATGTTAGTAATGTGATACTGTTCACTAAATATAGTTCTGAAAGTTGTTTAACCAATATTAATAATAAATGAAAAATGATCAAATAGGCTTTGTGCTGAACTATATTTGAAGTTAAAAATCAACGTAAATAAAGCACAAATAAGGTAGAAAGTACAGCAAATAGCTATTTCAAGGCTACAATGGAGCCCCTTCATCAGTGCAAGAAGCTCAGCAAACAACATGAAAGCTGTAAGAGAACTGAGCGCGAAGCACGTGTGCCCCGGTATTTATAACAAATGGGCGAGTGCGCTTGAACTCACAACAAAGCGGGAAAACACCGACCAATCAGCGATCAGCGAAACGCCAGGAGAGCGAAGAAAAGGGGGGAAGGCGGCAAAGGAAAGTAGGGGCAAAAAAAAAAAAAAAGCGCGGGAGAAAACACTAGAAGACGAAATTATAAACTTGTTTCTCTTACTCGTGCTTGTCTTGATCAGAATACTTTTGTATTTGATGGTGTTTACTATCGCATGTCCGAAGGTTTAGTGATGGGTAACCCTTTGAGCCCTATTCTAAGTGACATTTATATGCACTACTTTGAGGTAAAACTTTTTGAAACCATAAAGTTTCCGTTCTATGTTCGTTATGTTGACGATTGCTTTGTTTTGCTTGACCAAAACCAAGTTAATAATGAGCTTTTACTTTCCACTCTTAATTCTATCGATCCTTGCATCCAATTCACTATTGAAATGGAAATGGAAAGTTCTCTTTCATTCTTGGACGTTTTGATTACTAAAAGTAATAACGATTTTATGACTTCAGTGTATCGTAAGCCCTTTGCTGTTACACTACCTCCTCACAACTACTCTTCTCATCCTCGAAACCAAAAGTTGGCCTCATTTAAGGCTTTTGTGTTTCGTGCTTTGAATATCTGTTCTTCATCCAGTTCTTTAAATACTGAGCTTTCTTATTTAAAAGCTGTGGCTTTTGATCGGGGTTACTCGCCCAAGATTATTGATTCTATATATAATAGGCTAATAAAGCCCTCTCATTCCAGCAAGGTTTCCGAATCTAAGGTTGGTTACACCATTGTTTTGCCTTTTTATCCAAAAGCAAGTCATCAAGTTGCAAAGATTTTGAAAAAGTTTGGTTTCGATATTTCTTTCTCTCCTGTGAACAAAATCAAGTTTACAAACTTAAAGCATCCCATTGATTGCCAAAGCAACTGGGGCATTTATAGCATCTCTTGCAAATGCGGACTTAGCTATGTAGGCCAGACTAAGCGGCCTCTTAAGCACCGTCTGAAAGAGCATCAAAATTATGTTAAACATAAAGAACTAGCACGCTCTTCCATTGCTCAGCATTGTTGGACTTCTGGTCACTGCTTTGATTTTTCTTCGGCTAGAATTATTTGTAAATGTTCGTCAGTTTATGACCTCGATTTTTGGGAAGCTTACCATATTTGGAAAAATTCCCATTCTCTGGTGAATGATTTTTCCAGTGTTCCATTTTTCCCTGACATCTGGAAGCAATTTTTATAATTTCGTCTTCTAGTGTTTTCTCCCGCGCTTTTTTTTTTTTTTTTTTTTTTTTTTTTTTTTTGCCCCTACTTTCCTTTGCCGCCTTCCCCCCTTTTCTTCGCTCTCCTGGCGTTTCGCTGATCGCTGATTGGTCGGTGTTTTCCCGCTTTGTTGTGAGTTCAAGCGCACTCGCCCATTTGTTATAAATACCGGGGCACACGTGCTTCGCGCTCAGTTCTCTTACAGCTTTCATGTTGTTTGCTGAGCTTCTTGCACTGATGAAGGGGCTCCATTGTAGCCTTGAAATAGCTATTTGCTGTACTTTCTACCTTATTTGTGCTTTATTTACGTTGATTTTTAACTTCAAATATTAATAATAGTTTCGAGCTATTGCATGCTTCATTTCGTATTTTTCGTAGGAAAAAATTAATACATATAGCTAGAAGGATATTGATCTTATCAAATTATATTTGAAATTAAAATTTAATGTTAAAAATATTTAAAAACATTTGACACGGGTACACATTTTTGTATGTAATCACATACCACATAATGCATATAAAATACTGGAACTGGAATGCGAATACGTGAATAATAGCAAAAAAATATTTCCTTTCCAGTTAAAACTGCGAAACAGGTGAGCTGAAAGTTCTTTTAATAACTATTTTTATAGTATATATTTTATCATATTTTATGTACTACAGCAAGGATATTTTTCTCGCTAATATGATCTAAAAACGACAAATACATTTTTTATGACCAACCTAACTTTTAAAAGATGAACTCCGAACCCCCCTTCCTTCTAAATTCTGAGCTACATCAGCATTTTCTTTAAATGATTATTAAATTGTTTGCAATGAAGTAGAAAAGGCGATTTAAAAAGAAAACACATAGTAGAATAAATTCCTGCAGGTGAACGAGGCCTTTACGATTTCCGCGGCTGCAGTGATGATGATGATGTCGTGTCTACGGATTGTGCTAAATATTGTCGAAGGTCCGAAGGACCGTAGCCGCTAACTTCGGTGCCTCAGGACTGTAGAGGGTCTCTTGCAGGAGATCTCTATCTGGTAGCAAACCGAGTTTCAAGATCTCTGCAGTAATGCTTGGGCATTCGAAGATGTGTCTTGGTGTGAGTTGGGTGTCTGGGCAGTTCCTGCAGAAAGGATAAGTCCTTGTCCCGTCAGGAAACATTTTCATTCCTTTATAATGTTCTGTTCTGAGACGGGCGATTGTGGTTGTAATATTTCTAGGAACGTCGAAGTCGGTTATCAATGGTTTCTTTAAGGCCTGGTTTAAAATTCTGCATCTTGCCACTGCATTCGCATCTGCAAGTGTGATGGTGGAGAGAGGTTGGTTAAGACTACGTGCCTCTTTGGCCAGGGCGTCCGCGCACTCATTTCCCTCGATACCCACATGTGCGGGTATCCACTGCAACACGCAAGATTTCCCTTTGCGGTGCATCTGATCGAGCAAGTTGTTTATAGTGGTGGTGATGTTAGTTTCTCCATTCCGGATGGCCTCAAGGGCTGATTTAGAGTCCGAGAAGACAACCAGGCTGCAGTGATGTAGGATAATGCAATATCGTTTCTAAGCACAGCAGACCGAACAGACGGTGATTTTAGTTTCAGAATGAAATGAAAGTCAATGTTTCATTGAGTAAGGCAGAACATTCCAATATTTATTTTTATTTTTTAATATATATCCATGCACATATGCAAATACCATAAAATATTCAATAAATAATAGTAATAAAAAAATCTAAGCATGAATAACTAATTTGTTTCGTACTGTTCTTTTGGCTTAGATTTTTTTTTTTTTTAGTTTCTGCTCAAGAAAAGTTTTTAATTTCGCTAATTGCATTGAAGTAAAGTGTTGTAAAAACAAAAGATGCTGAAAACTTCAAACCTTTTTGCTGCCTAACCGTTTGACATGTTCATTACACCAATCAAAATGGTAACTTTTGCTCAAATGATACAACGAGGAAAAACATGCGTGCATAATTCATGCCATTTACTCAAACGTCCGCTTCAAAATTCGCCGCAGAAATCCGGAACCGCCAAGTTGAAGGAAGTCAAAAGCTTTGATTTCATTATGAGGCCCGCCAAACAGCACCATGACAAGTGTCACGGGGTTTCCCTCACACCAGCCGGATAATTTGGCACGTAAAAGCAGTGGATCTTCTGTAATTGTCACATCAGAAACACAATGAGATTTGCGAAGAGACGACTTTGGCGAAAGTTCCAGTCTTCTCGGGAAAGGAAATCTATTTTTAGGAACCACAAGATCCTAATTGCCCGAGGGAGAAAACGTTATGCTAGCACAGACGGTGTAACAAGCACACGCTTATTTGACGCTAGTTTTCAGCCGACACAATTCAAGAAAGTTCAGTACCCGAGGAAATCCTCTTAAAGGTGGCACACGAACTGTCTGGAGATTAGCGTGTTACACTAACTTTTGTAGTCCATGCCAAGAATATCACACTCGTATTATTTAATCTGAGACACGCAATTGAAGAATGAGTAATTTTCATTTCGTTTCCGTGACAGAATTATTAAACATGTGTAAGTGTCTACTATAGGATTAACTAATATGCAATATTTTTAACAGTTTAAAAGTCATGCATGTGTTGTATGCTCATATTTCTTATTTGCAAAATGCGTAAGTTTTGAGCAGTATATTTTAGTGAAAATTCAAAAATAATTTACATATTGCATTTTTACGTCATCTTTAAACTATTACATGGGACAACGACAATCTGAAAAATTCCCTTATAATAATTTTCGCACATAAAACAAGCAAAAGAATTTTCAGTCTGAGTTTTCTAGTTTGGAAAAAAAACTTTTGTTAAAATGCAAAGAATTTCTTTCATAATTATATGCTTTGCATATTTCCCGATGGAAAAATAAAGCAAATATTGGGCGGATAAAAGCGTTTTTAAAAATTCGTACATAAGTTAAACGTAAAGAAACCCGTAAAACATGTTAAAATCACCAATGATACCTTTCACGAAAACAAGAAAGAAATCGATCCCGCATGTGACAGCTCCTCTATTGCATTAAAAAGTAAATTTTGAAAGGTGATAAAAACAATTCTTGCTTAAGAAATCACACATTTGTTTGCAATCACTTAGCAGCAAAATTGTATTCATTATCTTTTAAAATTATTATTTTTAAGGAAATAGATGAGCTGTTACTAGCGGGACAAAATATCGTTTTTCCGTGGAATAATACCTTGGTCTCAATAGTTTTTAGGAAAAGTAACTTGAAAATGACGCCATATTACCCGCGATTCTTACCCGACGAAACCTGCGAAGACAGGTTCCAAGTATGCCAAAACGTAAGGTTCCGTTTACCCGCAAACATTTCAGCAGTGGAATTCACCAATTCACCTCCAATTCATCCACATAAAATTAAGTCAATGGCCTTGTGGTTATCACCTGGCCTACAGAAACGCTATCAAAGATTAAAGGGACGTGTGGCAAGCCGCTCAATTGGAAAGCCAGCTTTAAATGCTTATGGTCCGAATGGTTTTTGTATCGCCATATTAACGGAAGTCCGTGAGCAAACCTGTAAGATATTGACACCCCCCTTTCTTTGCTTGTTCCACTATGTCCGGCAGCTGGGACCATCGCTTCAGTTTCGATTTTGTTTACGAGGGAGGGTTGTTGGTTTATGAATGCATAGCTTGAGAGGGGGTGGATTAACAGATGCGCATTAGAGGAAGAGCGAAAAGCTGGGACATCGGGAGGGTGTAGGAAACTTGTTGGAACGTGCGTGCGACAGCATCCTGTGACAGAGGAATTAAATGCAGATTGTGCTTGGTGGCATGAAAACGGTGCTGTTTTGTGCAGGGGATATTGAATGGGAAGGATATTTAAAAGCAATTCGTTCACCATATAGAGTATATTTTCTTTATTTTGTAAAGCTTTTTGAAACTTTTTATCAAGCATTTGACTAATGAAATCGAGTACAATTTGAAGGGAAAAAAATAAATTGTAAGAAAAAAAAATGGTAGACAATCAAAATTACTTTTAATTTAAATTTAAAGGTAACTAATGATTGGTTTTAAGTTCTAATATCTCTCGCATTTTAAAAATGTAATAAAAAAAAAACAATTGCAGAAAAAGGAGGCTATAAGATTTTAGAGAAGGAATTTTTTTTATATTTCTTTAAAAATTTGAGTGAAATAAATATTATTGAGGGAAATATTTCTTTAAAATATTGAGGGAAAAAAATATGTTTATAAAAGCAAATACGCATACATACGTAAAGATACACATACTACGTGTGTATGTAAATATAATTATTAAAAATATGAAACTATACTAGCTAACTTGGAGTTACAAAATTTTAAGTTACAAAGTACATATTTAGAAACAGTTCCATATATGTTCGCACGTGCAAAATTATATCAAATGAAACAGTCATAAAAAAAAATATCTTTAAAAAACAGCATGGATTTCTTTTCATTCATATACGATTCTTAAAGATAACATCGTTCGATTAAAAATACTTAATCATAAGGTAAATTAGTGTAAAAAGCAATAAAAACTTCAACCTTTGATCTATAAGTAGAGATTAACCGATTTAGCTTGAAATAAAACTAAGAAATTAAACGTAATTTGCCTTTTCAGTTTGGTACGAAAAACAAAAATCGAACAAGGCGAATACGGGGCGAAATTTTAGAAACAGAAGAATACTGAGGATGACTACTACAACATCCATAATTCCACCTCATGACGCGAATCGAACGGAGAATGGCATAAAATAAACTCCCTTTGATATGCTAAGTGCTACAACTCTTCATCTTGGTTAAATTTTGTTTTTGTTTTTTTTTTCTTTTCTTTGTCAGATATGTTTTTTTACTTTTTCACGTTCATTTTACTGCAGTTAGAGTGATTTACTCTAAGCTGCTCGAAGTGCTCGAATTTTCACACTTCTGAGGTTCTGAAGTCACCACTGTACTGTATAATTATTGTGATGTTATTTAAATCCATTTCAAAGCGGGCCCACTTTTTTTTTTTGATTTGAAGAACCTAACGCTGAATTTACGATTCTCGTTAAATTAAATCCAAAGTGCAACTGTATATTTTCCCTTTTATTTGCAATCATTTTACCATTAAAAAAAGGAAGAGAGAAAATAGTGAGTTACAATTATTTATGTGCTAAATATCCAATCTTGTTTGAGGTTTATTCTTTCTCAGCCGTTGGGATTAAGAACATCTCTTTTTTTTTGTAATTGTTTTACTGTGTCATCTCATTGAAAATGTTCCCGACAAGCCTTGCATCCCCACCACAATTCTGTTATCAGCTTGCGACGATTACAATGTAAGGATTTTAAACAATTTTAAGACTATTTTAAAAGGAGTTGATGTTTTATAAAAACTTTGAAATTATACAGAAATTTTTAAAAAGTTGATGCTTAAAAATCTGAAAATAAGAATAATCTGAATATACAAATAAGTTTCAGACTTATAAGTCACTAAAAAATAAAAAATAGAAATGAAAGGGCAAGTGGATAAAAGTGATATATGACAATTTTTGAAACTTACTTTTTACCATGGATGAAGGTGATAAGTCCATCAGTTTCATGTCCCCTTAGTCACAGAAATGGTTGGTGACTAAGAATGTGACCCCGTTTTACCCGTTGAAAAAAAATCCATTAAAAATAACGCAACCCTTTTTTTTAATGATTTTTCTAGAAATTAAAAAAAATGTCACATATCACCTTTTACCACCACTTGCCCCTTCAAATGTTCTTCGTTGCTCAAATGCTTGATAAACATAAAAAGCAAAATTAATCCATTAACTCCCAGCTTAGTTTAAAGTATAGACTTATTCTAAACTCTTCTTGGCTGATGCGTAACATAAATCAATCAAAATTGATTTCTCAGTGCAGGAACGCATTTATTATTGGATTACACATGAAATAAATGCCCTCTATTTAATCAACTAATTTTCAAAGAAAAAAAACAAACAATTTTTAAATCCTTACTTTTTTACAGTTAATAACTAACCGTCTGCCCTAAGTTCGAGGAAAGGAACACCAGCAGCATTTTTTTCTTCTCACATCACAACAGCGTAAATGTCCAATGTCACAGGTGTGTGTACACATTTATGAACAGGTGGTGTCCGAATATATCGTAGCGTGTGTGACCTCACGAAAGCACATACCACAGCACCGAATACCGTCCTTCGTGAGAATATGAATCACTTAGACTATGACCTATAATGAAATGGTATTCCAATACATCGTGCAACCATAACCTGCTGAATGTCGATTTCACGCCATTCGACCGATATTTCACACGATCTGGTCAATCCGGCAACTGCACGCATGCCAATCTTATACATCTAAAAGACGTCATTTCAAGACTAAATTTGCATTGACGCTTTGAAAGAGTTTCGGCATACGTAAATAGAAGACGTTATGACAAAGTTGCTTTGACATTTTTCTCAGTCTGAGGATTCCGCCATCTATCTTACAAAAAGGAATCGAGTAAAATGCTCTCATTGCGCAAATTTTCCTGTGATGTTTCTTCTCTCGAGAATTTCGCTATCTCATGGAATGACACAAGGAGACATCATTAAAAACAAGTTTTCACAAAAATGTCTCAGATTGTCAATTTATTTTATATCTTAAAAAATGACATATTAACGAAATGTAACTATAAGACATGAGATGACCTTTTCAAAATGGGAATTTGATTTTCTCTTTTATCTAGATTTGTTTAAAGACTTCATTATAAGACCAAATTTGCAATAGCTGTTTATCAAACTGGGAATTTTGACATTTAATGAAACTAGAAACCACTGCAAAACAAAATTTTCAGTGACGTATCTCAAACAGGAAATTTCAATGCTTTATAAATCAAGACATCGACATAGAAAGAAAAATATTCATTTGGTGTTTATCAGGCAAGAAATTATTTTTGCATTTTGTGCAATGACATCAAGAAGATGATATTCCAAGTTAATGTTTACTCATCTGATTGCCCTGCCAGATAGAATTTTTGCTAGCTGAATTTTTTGATTAAAATACCCATGAATTAGAGGTGAAATCAAAGACCCTCTAAATGACAGCCCCATTCCCATGGAGAAAAAAAAAAGTTTCAGAGTTCCAAAAAAAAAAAAAAAACTACTCAATGTAATGGTTATTCTACATAATATACCAAAAATGTATTGAGTTTGTTAGAATCACCACAGCCAAAGACAAACACATGTCAAAATAATTTAAGCTTATATTCATACGTTAACTGTTGATGATTACAAATGAGAAAAGTATGGCATTGAAATCAAAGTGAGAAAATTTCAGAATTTACCCCTTTTTCCTTGACATTGAATTTTTTTTAAAAAACTTTTTCCTTTTGTACACAGGCAAAATATTTTGAAGGAGAAAAAAAATAATGAAAACTAAAGCTTTGGAGAGAAAATTATAACAATTATTTCTACAGAACAAATTATGCTATAGATGAAAAATGAAACTCGCGAAAGAAAAACAAGTCGTTACATATACTTGGGCAATTGAAAAGTTTTAACATACCGGGACTGCCGGTCTCCTGGTCGTTATTGTATTGAATATAAAAGTTAAATTTTGTGCTAAAGCATCCAAAAAATATGAGATTAAGCTCACGTTTATTTTACAATACGTTGTAAAATAAAATTTCGATTTATTTCGTAAAGTTGCTGTTTGTAAACAAAACATAATTTACAAATTACAAGTCGTAGTAAATAAAATATAATGAAAAGAGCAAAGAGATATTTTTTTATAATCCGTTAGAAGATCTTATATCAGCAGCTTCTTATAAAATACCTTCATGAAAATTGTTTGCACGTATACAAGCAGTTAAAAACAAGTAAATGAGCAATACATAGGTGAAGCAATGGCTGCGACATCAAGATGCTGTTCAAAGAGAAGATGCAGTAGCAAGTGAGAATTTTTCACATAACTTTTTCATATAATTAATTTGTAAATTAACTGTACGACAAGCAATTGTTCAATAAATCTTTTTCAGGTATGCTCATTAAAAGAGCATTTATTTATTTATTTGTTTTTTATTTTTACTTCTATTAGTTCAGTAATGAATGTGTTTTCTGTAAATTCTACTTCTAGGATAAAAGATGAGAACTATCAGCTGCTAAATTAACAAATTAACTTTTTAAGAAGGCAGCGTACTTATTTATCATTACTTTTTAATTTTCGTAAGTTATTTCTGAATTTAATGTTACTTTAACCCCTTTACGCGAAATGTGTTTATATTGTTGACAATTTATTTCTCACAGTATCCTAAAATCTGAAAGGTAACTGATCCGCTGATTGTAGATTTCGGGGAAGAAAGACAAAATTTTAAACCTTTTTCAGAGAAATTGTAGGAATTTTCAAGTTACAATAGGAAATTCAAATCATGCTTTATAGTTTCATTTACTTAATCCAATCTTAAAAAAGAATAAATAAAAATACTTCAGCAAACCAAGATTTATTGCTCATAAAAAATAAAGAATACTTAGTTATGTGAGATTTTCATTCTCTAATTGAGCTTATAATCCATAGTACAAATAATGTTAAAAAGTACTTAACCCTGTTATCAAGAAATTGTTATGGCAACATGGAATCATGTGCAATTGGAACATATTTAAAGATGAATAAACACTAATAAATGCTCATTATGAACAGGATCAGATGCCACCTGAATTTGCTTTTTGATCTGCTTTCACCTTTAAAATGAGTACTGATTTGTGATTTAGAGTTTCCGCATCGGCATTTTTACTGTTCATTTTTATCAAGTTCTTTTTAGTTGTGTTTTACGGGCATAGTATATTTATCAGCATTTGAGACAGATGAACAAATAATGCTGTACCGAGTTAATTTTCAGTTATTATCCTGTTTTTATTGATAGGTTTTTTTTTTAAATTTTATTTACTAATCAGTTTCAAACTCATACACCTCGATGAAGAAAACAAAATGCTTTTTATTACTTTTCCTTTATTCCTTTTTTAGTTATATATAACTTTTCCTTATAAAGTAATGAGAAGAACGACAACATGCGCGGGGTATTTTTTAAATTGATTTTATTTACATTATCTTTATAAAAGTTTCCACGCATCTGGTATAAATAGAAAATATTATCAAAATTGATTTATATAATTATTAGCCGGGTATTTCAATAGCGTAAAACATAATCAGTAAAATTGTTGACATAATGCCTTTTACCTCAGTGTAT